>MU270423.1:0-221472 GCA_021432625.1 Leptodontidium sp. 2 PMI_412
ATTCAACCCTTTTAAGACATCCAAGCTGTAACTCTCTCTAGGGAGTTAATACTCGGGGACTCGAAAGCCTGGGCCGTCAATACAATAGCATGCCCAATAGGAAGACATGAGGGCAGTGTTCGCAATAGTAAGAGCTGAGGCCATTAGATGCGGCCCACTTAAGCGAACCCCAGGAAAACGAGACCTATGCTTGTAAATCTAATTATAAAGTAATTATACATTAGAATTTAACTAAAACCTAATTGTAAATCAATAAATCGTAGCTAATCCACGGACTGCAATTACATCCTCAATTTTGCAAGTCAATTGCTCCGTATAATGCCGGAAGTCACGTGGATCTACCTAGTCCTAAAGCTTTTGAAGCTCCCTCCGCAAATCTGCAATACTTTTTAGTACGTAAGGCAATTTCTTCAGCATTTCTTTCATCCAGCGCCATACCTTCTTAATTAGGTTTAGATTAGGCGAAGAAGGAGGCTAATTAAAGCCACGAATACTGTGTTGTAGCCTTAGAAGTCGAGTATGCCCCGCGTGGACCTTCGCCCCGTCTTCTATGTATATATACTCTGGCCCTAATCGATCGAATAACGGGAAAACGACAAGTTAGAGGACTTACTGTAAATAGGCCTTAGAACAGATGCCGCGGCGACTAGGTAACTTCTCTATAAACACTAATTCTGACTTATAATCCTAGCCAAGTACTCCCCAAATCATCACCGATACTCTCCCGGACCTATATACCGATCGCATGTAGTCGGTACATCGTTTTTCGTCGACTCGACGCGTAACTTATATCTTCCTAGTCTTTCCTGTCTCAAATGTAGCCTCATCTAACTATATCACCTTCCGCCAATCTCCTCTAACTCTGCCGTCTTGTCTAAAGGCGTCGTAGTCTGTTGTACCCCACTACCGGTGCTCTAAAGCAAATCCCAATCTCTTCTTAGCTTGTTTCCTTGATATATACGGTCGAGGGCACGCGATATAGCGTCGGTAGCCTGCGCGGCGCAATTCTCGTCGTATAGTTCTCGCAGATGCTTTAATGCCGAGTTGAGCTTTAACCTAATTAAAGGTAAGGCGACGCGTCGACTAATCTCTAGAGATATAACGAATATACTGTCTAATCTCTCTTTGGGTTATGAGGTGAGGTCGAGGGAGCTTCTTTTTACGGCATCGTTTGCTTTTTTCTTAGTGGAGGATACGCCGAATCGTTCGTCGAGAGAGGGTAGTCTTTTTGACAATCTCGCGTTGAGAGAAACCGTCGCGTTGTAAACTGCGCACAACCTTACGCACAGGAGTTAGCTATTCGCTATTCTCCTTCTACGGAGGTGAACTAAATATATAATCGTCGTTCATGTTAATTTTAGAGAGAATTGAGTGCGTGGTTAGTTTGTTGTTTAATTTACAAAAGTACGTGTCATAAATTAGGGGTGAACGCGTTCTCGCTTAAGTGGGCCGCATCTAATGGCCCCAGCTCTTACAATATCTGTATTACTAGCTCTGTATCTAGGTGGTTTGATACGTACTCCGTACCGTATTTCTGAGAACATGCATATTGACAAGGGAAGTGATAATACTGTATGGTACGAGGATATACTGATATACTGGCAAATCAACACGCTAAACCTAAAATAGACTACTAACTCTCTAAACAACGCAACACCCCCGCCAAGACTATCGCGATTTTGAAGTATATTAAAGAGCTGTAACAGAGAGCTTGATAAAAACAGAGATATTATAACGTTGCGGCACTAAAGCAAGCAAAAACAAAAGATCCCGGCATTCCAAAAAGACCAAAAACACCGCAAAAACAAGGGAAATAACACATCTAGGGCATCCAAACTTAGCCTAATAACCCTCCGCAAGAAGGAGAGGTTGTATAGTTTGCTGACGATTCACCTGCAGCCAAAATCTCTCCTCCTACGTCAGAATCTGACAACTTGTGGCCCTTTGGCTTCAGCCAATACTTCAGACATTCGTGAGCCTCCACTAATTCGATTCCCATGCGATTTCGCCGATCTGTAATAGTAACTTTGGTGGCAGAAAAGAGGCGTTCGCATTCAGATGACATAGCTGGAAACGACAGCATGTCGAGAGCCAGGTAAGCTCCCAACCACCTCCCAGCTCCCTATATTTACAGGGCTTCAGCCTCATTTTACCCCTCCAACTACCCCGCCAACTACCCCGCTAACCTCGAGCTAGTACACTAATATACTACTAATATACTAGAATATCAGAATCTCTAGGCTAATATCACTCCGTATTTTTAGGAACGGTCCCATATCACTCCGTATTTTTGAGAACGGTCCCATATCACTGAAGTGGGGAATACCAATTATACTGCAGATACTATTGCGAACACTGCATGAGGGCTAAGCACGAGGGTCGGGTCGTAGATAATTTCTAGGATTAGGAAAACATTGCTTCACCAGTAGTTGACACAATTCGTTACGCACAGTCTGTAACAAACAGATGTCGTCAGAGGCTAGCAGGAGGGATCACAATATAACAGAATGAGTAATACGTGGTGGATCACAAAAAGGGCTGGTGGGTAATAAAAGTAGATTGCTGAGTAGAAGTATAGATGCCAATATAGAGATAAACTCAAGCTTGCCGGCTTATAGCTGGCTGAACACGAGTATATATCCTTCATCTTGAAACACTAATACAGCCGTACTAGAGCCTCTATTCGGAGCCTCCGTCACTTCGACTTTCGGGGCTTCCGAAGGGAAGCTAGTGCTCGGGTTCTCCGATGGTCTAGATTGCTGATACTTGTTCGGTACCCTCGTACCATAGTCTAGACTGTTGGCAGTTGTAAGTGGCTGTTACACAATCCAAAATATTAGCGAGCCTCACCCAAAAGCCACTACTTTGAAATTGTTGTAACGACGCAATACTCAAGGAGCGTTGCTAGAGGTATATGGGAGTACGTAGACGGTGGCAACTCGAGTATTATAGGTCTACTACGGAGGAAACAAAGAAGATGAGGAGCCCAAAAAGAGAGGGGGGTAGGATGCCCTTTATATACACAAATCTGGTCCGAAACCACACCGGCGGTAGAGCAGGTGTGGGAAGAGATCGCGGGATAAGAGGCTAAGAGTGTGAAAAGAGTGTAAAGCGACCGTGGAGAGCGGAATGAGGGCAGATATAACAACGGACCAGGGTCGAGAGTTGAGGAAGAAGGGAACGAATACTGATTATGCGAAGGATGAATGATGAGCGGCCGAGATGGAGATAGAGAGGGCGAGGGAGGAGGGCGGAGGAGAGCTTTTAAACACATCATCTCCAGGGGATAGTGGGAAAAGGTAGAGTCTATTCTGGCGTCTTCGTTGGGGGCCCATCTTAAAGTGGATGGCCAACAGGTTGAAGAGTCGAGGACTGACGAGAGGACATGAAATCTGAGCAGGGATCTGAAGCGGCCAATGGGTGCGCCGGGCCCCGACTTAGGGGTGCGTGGTAGATAAATCAGAGGTGCGGATTTATCGAAAAAGAGGTTAAGGCTAGCTGGTGCGTGAAAACAGCATCTGGGTGTTACAGCTTTGGGTGTTAGAAGTAACGCCTTTAGCTCAACGATATCAATGCAAACAAGAATCGTACGCAAAACTCAATTAGGGCAAATCAAGTATATTGTCAACGGTACAGGACAGACTCCAGAGGGCATTCAGGCAACATATATGGACTACAAGTGAGACGAAACAAGTGCCACGCACCCTTAGGCCGTCGGGCACACTTCAACACTGGGGACTGTAACCATGTCTCACGTGACAGGAGGCGAGGTTGGCATAAAACCACCTCTTCTTGCCTCAGCCTGGACCTTCTCTCCTTAGCTTTGTATTCTAAGTTATAAATCAACATTATGCTTCTCTCTTGAGGCCTCTGTTCTCGTGCTGTCACTGGGTAACCGCTTCACCGTGTATAAAAGTAATTGTTGGTATTATTATAACTTCCTCGACGTGCTTCGAGTATTAAGGGGAGTCTCGGGGGAAGATTTAATTAATCCCTATTAGAAATATAATAAAGTACTTTAAAGTTTATTATTAATTTCACTTTGTAGCCTAAGACTTTTTTTATTTATAGTAAGGTTAATAATATAAGCTTGCTACTAATTAGTGTCAGTGTAATAGTAGTTTATATATTACCTAATATATTAATATATTAGTATAATAATAGAATAAATAATATATAGTTAAAAAATCTATGTATTTTCTAAGAGAGTGCGAGGAGAGCTAGACTATATATTACGAAACCCTACTGAATGTGCTCCGAAACTATTCCGGCTAGGCTCTGACCCCTGACCTTGCCCGCACCCCTTTTCCAGATTAAAGTATGCTTATGTAGGGACCTGTGGACTAACAATAAGATAGTTAAGATCTTGGAAAATTAAGAGATAAGTATATTATATACGGTCGAAGATAGTTATTAGTATAATTGAGAATATTGTTTAAGTTAAGAACGAAGCTTTTATTTAATAGTAAACGTACTAGTCTTATATAAAACTTTCGTAGACCTAAGGACCGCTAAGACCGCTAGATTATTAGAGGTTTAGTAATCTTAGCGGTCTAGTATTACGTGACTAATAGTCATGCCATCTTATAATTAGAGTATCATCTAGTTATTTACCTACTAAGTCTAACTTAGGAACATATAACTAGTAATAAAATCCCAGTTATTAAATTCTCTTGGAAGAAACGTCTTAGAACTAATATTTCCTTGGAACTATTGTCCTAGGCCTATAACCTCCCGAAGTTTATAGTCCTGTCAACTATACTATAGTAGTATACCCGGAGTCCCGTAACCCGGAAGCGTCCGTAACAGAAAATACTTAATTAGTTATAAGAAAACTTATAGGTCGATATTTGCAGTTATAATAATAAAGGGATAAGAGTAGTAGTAGTAATACTAAGAGGAATCGTGAGAAGAAAAGAAGTTATTATAAAGAACAAGAAGAGGGAGGGAGAGAAAGGAGAAGGGAAAGAAGGTTAGAAGATATATTCTATAATATGTTTTTAGCTTTTAGCCCTAGCCTTAGCAGTAGTAGTAGAAGGATTTATCTTAATAAGGAAGTAGATAAGAGAACACGCTCTAGAGATAATCTAGGCCTTTCCTTTCTTAGAGAGGAGGTATAGCTATAATTATAGCTAATATAAAGTTAAAGTAGATAAAGAGGCTAAGGCTGAGGCCGAACGTGATTTCTATACCTTTCTAGCTAGTTTAGAAAATACGATAAGCGCACGGGTCACTTAGTGCTAGAGCCGCGAGCGATAGCTGGCGGGGGCGAACGTGGTTACTGCGTATTAAGGGGAAGACTAGTAGTAGTAGTAGTAGTAGTAGGGTTATTTTGGTGGGTTTCGATTAAGTGGGCCGGGAGTAATGGCCCCAACTCTTAGCTTGTTTTAATCGCCTGATAGAGGTGGAATCCAAGATGGAGACATGGTGAGCGTGCTGATTGTAGATGTCCGGATTTGTAGGCGGGTGGAAATGCTGAGTGCAAAGCACTGTATTTACGCAGACGATGGGAAACAAGACATGTGAATTCTAAAACGGGGAAAATACGAGATCAGCTCACACGATCCCGAGTAGAGATCAACCGGATCTGCTGGCCGTTGGTACCGAATGTACGATTCCTCAGATGATCCGAAGACCCGCAGCGTATTCAGCCAGAGCTACGCATAAGGCTGAGCGGATTTTGGCGATATTTCTTGCAGATGGAAGAATAGGAGCCCGCCCACGCGCCGGTACTTCCCACAACGGCCGCTCTACGAGCCAAAAATGGAAATCAAGTGGCTTTTCAATGGCGGAGGAAATGTGATATGCTCGCCCTCGCGATGTAGCACAAAGATCGCTGCCACAGCTCCAGCAATTGCCACTGTGTTATGAGAGCTTAATGCTCATTGGAACTTGTCTCGGTGATCAGGAACCAGGGGTAGGGGAAATTATGCTAAAAAGTACAAACGATGGAGGAGCAGGATATTTTGTTAGTTGATCGAATGAATGATAATAGCTTTGATTTCAAGTATTCTTCCTATTACCGTCTCATGCAATTTGTTTTATACTCTCTCCATAACCTTCCCAATTTGCAACATCAATGCCACCTAACTTCACAATGGAATTGGCGTAGACAAAGTGAATGTGACCGGAGATCCAGACATCGTGACCCAGATCGTGAGCGGGTCGTTGCCAATTTTTTCAGTGGTAAAGCCTTGAGTGCTTGTAACTGTACCAGGCACCGTTACTGGGATTGGATTGTTACATGTATTGGCATTTGTCGTAAGAGTAAGGCCGGTGATGGTCATGACAGTGGGATCCGTGGTGAAGGTCACCATGGGCGCACAAGCATCTCTCGCCATCCGCGTGGCAAAGGCGGTTGCAATCTATCAGCCGTTAATCAGAATTCAGTTGCATGAATTAAATGCTCAGGAATGCTTACATCATCATGCTTGAGCGACAAGATTGGCCATGTCACACTCTATGATCAGTGGTTTTTCATTTGGGACAATGCCGCCTTGGACACTTACAGTCTGGTCATTTCTTGAATGACAATCTCAACCCACGCCTGGAACATCGAGAGCTTCGAGGACACGCCATTAATGGTAGTGGTACCTGCTGTGACGTAGTTCAGGTTTGCCTGGTGAAACATGAATGGGTCGTGATGAAGGCCGAGCAGATGCCGTGTATTGGTCGCCTTTTCAAGTGCTAGCAAATCATACCACGTGTTGGTTGCCGGGACGCCGACGTTAGTGTTGATCCATTCCGCCACTGTGCAATCGGGAAGTTGACACTAACAATGTCAGTCTTGTGGGGAAACAACAACTCAGCGCGAAGATTTACGTTGTAATAGATATTTGTTGCCCAACGAGGGGTAATTTGGACGCCATCATAGCCATTCAAGGCAACTGTGGTCATGAGAGGCCACATTTCGTTCACCTGTAATAGGATGTCAATATCTTCAAGACTGCCAAACTGGAAATGAAATAATTATTCCTGCGTACCGAGTTCATCAACACCGGGCGAGTGTTATCTCCGACAACGTTGACAATTCCAGCAGCAATCCATGCGCGGATAGCGTCGCCGTTATGCAGACCTGTAATAGCAGGAGGCACAAGTCCCTTAGGGCTAAATCTTGTGGCACCTGCAATACCTACCTGTTTAAGCCATGCCTGGTTCCAGGTCAGCTCCTGGTAGACGTCGAAGTATGTTGCATTATTTTGGTCTTCGTGCGTGAAAGTATGCGACACATGTGCAAATGAATTTAGATTACGTAATTCTGCCCACCATTTCTTGAGAGCGTCCAAGTTCGTGCACGTTGTGGTATAGGGATACGTGAGAGGGGTTGACGGCCACAGATTAACGCCGGTGCCGATTGGTTTTGCCCATTCCAGTGGGGTATCGATCTGATCAGGATATTCGATGGGTCCAATTCCACATTTAGTTCCAGTTTGGTCAATATTACTCGCATCCTAGGTATTATCAGCAAATTAGCTGAACAACAAGTATGCAAGAAATATACTTCAATGTTTCCATTACCATTGTGGCAGATTTCCATAAACCAGTTGCTCCCGGCGGGCAGTCGCTTATTAACAGAGGTCATCCAGGTTACATGTTGGTCCAGATCCGTAGTCGTCACCTGATATGTAGTGTTAGTGGGACTGTAGATAGCGGATTCGAGGAACATGTCGTCAACTTTAGCGGAACAGGTTAGCACTGCAGTTCAACCAGGATTTGTTTAGAGGGGCGCGTACTTTGAGTATTGAGATAGGCACGGCGGTAACCAGTATCTGAAAGCATTCAGTACATGAGAAATATTTCATTGAGAGCGGTGCATGCATACAGAGACCTCTTGTTGCCCAGTGAATCCAAGCATGTTGGAGGTAGTTAGACGTTAGGGACCAGTCAGTGGCAAAACTAGTAAAGAAGACCATCTAAAAGGTGTAAGTATTATACATCTTTAGGCTTGTATACGGACTTGTTGTCTGCCTCCAATATTATTAAGTACACCTGCCGTCGACGTGGTGGGAAATCCTGTGCTTGGTGTAAATTGAGCGAATTCAGTCGCAATGCTGGAGTTCGTGATTGTAGCTGGGTAATGCCACAGTCCAAGGGTGCTCAGGGCGGCTCCCCTATTGAATCAATGTCAGCGTTAAGAATCTAAATGATAGTAAATGAGACATAGAGAACTGACGTAATTAAACCCGCAGTAGGAAAACCTGTAGCATTAGAAATAGATATGGTTTGCTCCTCCCCCGTAGCACAACAGCCACCAATTGTGGATGTACCCGAGTCCGCAGATGGGAAGACGTCAAGCCGGACCATTCGCACCCCAAAGCTGACTTGATACTGATACAGTATTGCCCATTGAGCGGCAGTGATTGCACTCTGAAATCCCGTTGTACCTCCGTAATCGTAGCTAACCTCGGAGAGTATGACAATGGCTCCGTAGTTCCCAACCGTTGCAGAGCTGTTTAGGCCTGGAAGTATGATGCCCGCCTGCGGCACGACAACTAGCTGGTACGGAATGGCATAGCCATTAAGGCCAGAGAATGCCGAGTATCCAGAAGCCGAATCTCTAGCAAAAACTAAGACTGTGCTCGAGACAGTTGTTACAATGACAGTGTTTGAAGCGGGCGCAGCAGCTGCGGCTACCACCGAAGTGTTGGATGTGACAGTGAGTCCATTGATCTGTGTAACAACAGGGGCGACAGGCGAGGCTGCTTGTCGGATGGCGATCTGAGGATTGGTTCCAACAGACTCATGAGCTACTTTGCGCGGAGAAATAGCCGTCGGCGTTTTCGAGGACGCCGAGGACACCGCGGCTCCGTTGGCTGCGGAGAGGATTGCTGCCAAAACAGCAGCCTTGAAGATGAAGCTCGACAACATTAGAACGATTTTAATGTGAAGTTTTCAATGCTAACAGGAGCGATGATGGATGAAAGTTCAGGTGGATCAGAGTGAAATATTATGTGCATTCGAGATGGCGGCGGGGTTCTGTTGAGCTTAGTGCTCCCAACGGGTAGGTAGGTTGCTTGTTCGAGCCGTACCCGGCCTACCCAATAAAATACCCGTACCGGGCCTACCCAGCCTGGTCAGATTTCACACTTGTTGAGCAGAGCAAGTCGGTTCTGATGAGAAGCACGCTCTGATGCGAAGAAAACACGTCCAGCCATGTCTAGAAGAATGGCCTCATACATTGACACCTGTCTATTCTGGGACCATGCCGCAGAGTGAGCCGACGAAGAACATTGCGGGATGCTAAAAGAAACTGCAGCTTCTCGAACTATCGAAAGTTTGCAGAAAGCCTCAAATCGTGGAATATGACCAGACTCTCAGTCAACGTGTAGGTATTGACCTCGTCGTCGTCGCTGCTGCTGCTGTTGTTGTTGTTGTTGTTGTTGTTGAATCGGCGACAAGCTCATTTAGTGAATCTTTACACTGCGTAGTCTATTTTAGCGCCAAATAATAAACTATGTGGGTACTCGTCTACAGCGGTGCGCTTAACTAGCTTCAATCGTACGGGGCAAAATCTCACCCAGCCTCGCGAATTCTTAAGCCCTTACCAAAAGCCTGAAACGCCCCGAGATATTACACCTTAACAACGATTCTAAATTAAAAGCTGTAGACGTAAAATTAATTGCGATATGTTTAAATATCTTGTTCTTAAAGAGCTTTAAGTGCATCGCCTTAATTATGATGTTGTAAGAGGTGCTTGAAATCGTTAGTTTGCGGCTCTTACGAGTGTGGGCAAAAGGTATTCCTTAGCAAAAATCGCGAGTTCTAGGAAATCAATTATTACTTACTAATTAACACGTCGCAAATATTAAAAAGTAAATGCACACACTAAGAAAGTATTGAATTACACGAATATTAACTTTTTATTTACTAATATATTACGTAGAGAATAGAGTCGGAGGGTCGTCAATTTGAGCTTTTAAGCTTTTGGTGAGGCTCGGTAAAAAAAAAAAAAAAAAACCGAAAAATTATTGAAGCTACAATTCTTTTCCTACAGCCGCACAACTAACTAGTCGGAATCCTGATTTTGGCTTTTTGGCCCCGCCACACCTTTGGAGCGATTTACCCCTCGGATTTCCCAAAACCAACTTTACGAATACAACGTTTAATTAAATAAAAAGTTGATCGCTATAAAATCGGCACTTAGCGCATCATTTTCATGCTTACAAAATTTAATCTAGATGCGTGGTTATAAAGTTATTTAAGAAATGAAAACGTCGCAAAATTAAGAGGCGGGCAAGACGCGAGCCACTAAAAATACCCGTTACAAGGGATTTATTTATTACTCCACGAATATCGCGCTGCACAAAAATCTGCTTTAATTAAAGTACTTACTTTACGGAAAATTTCATCGCTTTTTTTTTAATAGTAAGTGCTGTTATGTAGTTGTCGGTGGCCCTCAAATTGATTTCGGAGGGGTAAATCTCTCCAAAGGTGCGGCTCGCTTGAAATCCGGATTCCGACTAGTTAGTTGTGCAGCTGTACGTGTGTCAGCGTCACCGATGCCCTGCCCCTCACTTTTTCAGCCCTTACCAAAATCCTGGAAATGCCCCTAAATATTACTTTACAATTACGTCTTTAATTAAGCTAGTAATTACATGCAATTAATTATTACATGTTTAACTTTAATTGTCTTAATTTTTAAAAGGTCTTAATAACGTTTCGTAGTATTAGAAGAGGGGGGCAAAATCGAGGGTTTGCGGCTCAAATTTGCGATTAGGAGCCTGCTCGCGAGGCTAAAAAAGCTATTTTTGCCCTTTTGTAATTCATGCTTTTAAGTTACTCTTATAACACTTAAAAACATAATGCAAATACTAAAGTTATATTGAATTTTCATTATATCAACTTCTTTTAAAGCTTTAATACTTAGTTAAGGGGTGGGGTAAGGTGCCTACTTCGGATTTGGGGGGTTTGGTGAGGCTCGCTTACATCGACGCTGACACATGTTAGGAAAAGAATTGTAGTTAAGCACATTGCTGTAACCTTACCTGAGCCACCTCAACTCACGCATTTCAACATCCACGACCTCAACAATCCAACCGCCAGCTCTCCCGCTTTACCTCGCATACAGCTGCAAAATGAACGTCAAAATGAATGTCAAGTTGTCAAGACTCTACGCCTAGCGCAGGCCCGCTTCCCACCGGCCCTGCAATCAGCTGCAGATCGAAACCCAGCATCTGAGGCGGATCAGGTAGTATTCAGATCTGAGCGTTTTCAGCCTCATGCCATCGACTTAGAATTCCTATCACAGCTTCGTGCATATGGATCCCTAGCTTACATTGTGTCTCAGTATATCCTCAATGCTCTTCTGTAGGCGGCAAGAAAATACACCATGCACAAAATGCTACGCTGTCGTCCTCTTGTAGCGGCTGGAGCTCTGAAATATTCAGCTCATTGTCTCTAACTCTCCGAGGAATAATGGGCAGACTAGCTAGACTTCCTGAGTGTCTCAGTTGGATGATGGTCATGCGAGTCAATGGTAATTCTAACTTTATCGTTCGTGACAACTCGGATCATTCACCGCCGAGTGACAAGCTAAGCCAGGCTCCCATCCAACTGGCCGGGGATCTCTCCCAAATGTCAAGAGTCATGAGTTCAACTGAAATTTATTTACTGGTTCTGCGAGCGTGTTTTCTTTGGCATCAATTGCTCAACGTCGTTGTCCTCCCGGCCGAGTCCCATGCTCGACGCTGCTCCCACATACTCGAGTCACGATATCATCAGTCTTGGGGCTGAAGTAGCCCATAGGGCCTTGAAGCAGGTGCAGGCTGGTTCTTTTTGTCTCAAGTCAGAGCCATCTCGTGTTCACGCAACAGCTTGTGCAAGTATCTCCCTACGTGAGACCCCTTTTGCAGAGCTGTCACAAGAAATAGACAATAACTGCATTTTATTATTCGCAGACCGTTATTCAATAATTGCAACCTGTCCCCATACAACGTCCCGTGCTCTGAAATTTCCTTGAGGTAAGCAAAAAACCATATCACTCCAGTCGTCTTATCCCAGGTGGATCGTTTCCAACTTGGCCACCTTCAAAGCATTGCAAATGTCCATACAACTACTCTCGATTGACTTCTCGGTCTTCCAATCCAACTCTCTCTCAGCTTTTGTTGGAACTGCGACGCAGATGCCGACGTCGCCTTCACGACGCTTTACGGTGTGAATAGGGATCTTGGTTCCAGAAGCAGACTCCATAGTGGCTACCACTTCGAGTACCGAATTCCCTTTGCCACTCCCAAGGTTGTAGGTCCTGAATCCTCTCTTGATTCTGTTGTCAGAAGCTGCAACAAGAGCCGCAACATGACCTCGAGCAAGGTCGGTGACATGGATGAAATCACGAATGGCTGTCCCGTCTGGGGTAGAATAGTCTGTACCGAAGACGTGCAACACTGGAGATAATCCAGTAAGCACTCTAACGACTATGGGCATTAGATTGGTCGGTGTGCCCCGTGGATCCTCCCCTAGAATCCCAGACTCGTCGCAGCCGACCGGGTTGAAGTATCGTAGGGCAACAATTGTCCACTCCAGGTCCGAAAGTGCTAGGTCAGCCAAAATGGCTTCACACATCCACTTAGTTCTTCCGTAAGGGTTGGTCAAGCCAGTGCAGCCTGGCAGCACCGTCTTGGCATTGCCATCGCAGTCAATGAATGATGTGGGCTGGTGGACACAATACTCCTCCCGCAATGGAACACCGGAATTGGCGATCGACCCATAGACGGTCGCAGAAGAGGAGAAGATAAGTGTCTTGATGTCATAGCAACTCAGAACAGAGCAGAGCTCGACCAAACCAGCGACGTTGTTGGCGTAATACTTGAGTGGTTGCTGAAT
The DNA here is from genome assembly GCA_021432625.1 of Leptodontidium sp. 2 PMI_412. NCBI lineage: Eukaryota > Fungi > Ascomycota > Leotiomycetes > Helotiales > Leptodontidiaceae > Leptodontidium > Leptodontidium sp. 2 PMI_412. The sequence goes on from MU270423.1 coordinate 12,823, forward strand.
ACTCTCTTGTATCGACTTATACGCTGCAAAGTGTATCACCCCATCTATCCTAGATGCTCGATGACCGTCATCCAGCTCTCTGGAATGTTCGTTCGGTAACTCGACATATTCATCCAGGATGCTTTTCATAACAGCTTTATCTCGGTAGTCAGCTTCGTGGAACTTCATTAGTGGTAATCGTTGGCACCGCAACTGATAATATTGACCCGCCAAGGTTTCGAGTCGTTCGAAGACACTCCGATATGAGTTGCTGAGATTGTCGACGATAACGATATTGTACCCTGCCTTCAACAATTCCAAGCTGGTATGTGATCCTATATATCCAAGGCCGCCAACAACTAAAATGAAATGGCCATCCAGAGGTGGCAAGTCAAATAGATGATCACCATCATCAATGAATGACGAAAGTGCTGTCGATGGTGTATCTAGCTCGGATGGAGGGCTCGATGCCAAGTAGTCCTGGCTAGGGGACCCTGAGTTTGAATAGGGCTCCATTGTTGTAGGTCGAAAGTGCTTTGAAATTGCTCAGGTTCTCAATAGTTTTCAGGGTCTGGAGGCCTGTGTAAGGACTATTCAAAAATCAGCCAACTCCCCTCAATTTATATTAATGTCGGCTCTTGCGGTCCTGATTAGTCCAGAAACTGACATTTGTGCAGCCCGCATCTTTGGTTCAAAGGACATGCACACTGTCTTGGCACTGTCATAGTTGAAAAAGATCTCAAAATATTCCAAACTGCTCCCAGCTAGAAATTCTCATCACGCCATTTTAATTCATAGGCCATCTCCTCCTCCACCACCATCCCACTCCAGCCCCTCTTCGTCAGCTCCGTAAGATCCAGGTAATGTTGATGAGCATAGCCAGGATTTAACTACACACGATATATAGCAAAAATACCATGGAATCTGAATAAGCGATTGGTAAGAGAACCCTTGGATACACGGCCACAATCACGTTAAATTTAACATATATTTCGCCCCAAGGGTATAATATAACTCGGTAGATATATTGATCTCGGGTATTTGAAATCCTAATAGGACTTCTTTGTTAATATTCTTCCTCGTCTAATTTTCAAGTTATTTGTGCACCACCAAACCTTCGATCACGTAAACAATCAGTGTGAGAAATAATTAGATTCAGCGTAACCAAAAAAAATCATATTAATCAATTAATAATCAATTAATCATGATTTGATTTAATTTGATTTGATTAATAGATTTTTACCTTAATTATAATTTGATTTGATTAATAATTATGATTAATCATGATTAATCTTTGATTATATATAACCCTAAGTTAGTATTTTAAAGCGGAAGCAAATTACCTTACTTTTAATAACTGTAAAATTATTATTTAATAACTTATATAAAGAAACGATGTATATATTTATATAATAACTTAAAACTAATAAAACTAGTTATATTACTTAATTAATTTCAAAATAATCCTCCACTGCCTCATTATTATTAACTTGAATATCCGAATTTTCTTTAACTAACCCCCAACTTTTAAGACTAATTATATACTCAAAAGTATCTTTATTTAGTCTATTTCGATCCTTATTTATAATTCTAGCTCCTTAATTAAAAAATTGTTCCGAAGAAGCCGAGGTTGCCGGAATTTGTAAATAAGATCTCGCTAACAAAGATAATACGGGGTATTTATCTTTATTAATTAACTAATAAAATAAAGGTTTTGTCTAAATAAACAATATTAGTAAATATTCTTTAAAAAAAATAAGAGAATAGGAGAACTTACTTGTCGAAAGGCTCTTTTCTCTTCTAAATATCGACTTAATTCGTCTAAATCTTCTTTTTCTTCTTCAAGATATATATTTAAATCGTCGTCGATAATATTATTATTTAAAGATAATCTTGAGCTTCGTTAATAGGTAATTAAGTAGCAATATAGTCGGCTTTATAACTAATAAATTAAGTTAGTTTTATTAAGTATAAAAAAGTAAAATAATAACTTACACTTGAAATTCTAAATATAAGCGATTATATATATCAGTACTTTGCCCACGTGATAGTCCTATAAGCTCTAATCCGTCTCTTTTTATTCTTAGATCAAGAATTAAAGCTAAATATAAAGCTTTATTATTCTATGATATTCCTTGTTTAGGAAAGTATTTCCGGAGTTTAGCTATTCCTTTATTAATAGCGTCGGTGAAAAGTATATCCTAATAATATTAGTATAAATTATAATAAATAATATAATTAAAAGAAATTACTTACATTAAACTCATCCCGAATATTCTCTAATCTTAAATATATATTATAAATCTCCGGAATTATATAATATATAGTTAAGTATTTCTCAGCTTATAATTTTATAGTTACTTTAACGAATATAACGAATACTCGTAAACATTATTTTAAATAGCTTATATCGATATCTCTTAATAATAAAGCTTGTTTGTTTTTTTAAAAGACTTTCGAATTCAACGATATAATTACTAATTTAATCGCCGGCCAAAGGTTAATAAACTCTTTAAGCATATTATAAGTCGAAGACCACCGAGTCTTTTAATCTAATAGTAATATTAGCTTAATAATAATAGTAACTTAAATTAAACACTTACCTAATTGTGGTATTTTAGCGTTTTTAATTTCTAAAGCATCGATTTGTCGTTTTAATAATCGACTATTTTCTTGAGAGTATTTAATTCCGATTATTATTTTTCGGACTTTTTACCATATAAAACTAGCTATTAAAATTAGTATAATTTAAATAATATTAAGTTAAAGACTTACTAAATAAATTATCTTCTTCTTCTTCGTTATCTTCGTTTTCTATATTAAAGATATTTTAATTGTCAAGATCGTTATAAACGTCTTTAATAATAGTCTTTAATATATCTTAAACGACAAGATTTAATACGTGAGCTACATAAGGTATATCTCCGGTAAATTAAATTGTTTGAATTAAATAATGCTTTTTAAAGTCATTAATCAAAGTGTCGTTCGAGCTAGCGTTATCTCGAGTAATACTATTAAAAGATTAATAAAATAGTTTTTTTAATAAAGTTAGAAGTAAATACCTTGTAATATTATATTCGATATTATAGTCTCTTAAGGTCTCTAATAAGACCTCATTTAAATAGAGACTTGAGTGTCGCTCTTTTAAGTCTGTTATAGCTAATAAATAAGACTTTAATTCAAAATTCTTATTTATAAAGTGACTATAATTAAATTAGTAATTAATCTTAAGTTTTTAAGGTATTATATTATTACTTACATAGTAATTCCGAGGTAAGCGTCTTGATTAATAGCAGTCCAAGCGTCTAAAGTTAAAGAAAAGCTACTATTAGACTTTATATTGTCTTGTAACTCTTCTTTTATTAAAGACTTCTTTTCTAAATAAATAGAATTCAAATCGTTTTTCAAAGTTTAATAATAAAGTAGTGGAATTTAACTATAAAGTATTAGTTATTAGTATTATTAATAATAGAATATTAAAAAGAAGACTTACTTAGAGAGATATAATAACAACTCTTTAAATGACTTAAAAGAAACTACTCGGAACGATATATTATTTAATATAATAAAGTTTAGAAGTAATTTCTTAAACTTTTCGTTATCAGGTAATATAGGTCTCTTAGAGGCTCTTTGTCGAGCAAATACGTCGGTAATAGTTCTGTTATTACTAGCTTAAGAGGATTCGGTAAAGTCGGAAGAATCGTCTTTTAAAAGTTAGTATTTAATATTATATATAATATTTATAATACAAAGAAGACTTACTATTATCTAGTTAATTTAATATACGGCCTATATTAAAGGCCTTATACGAAGTCTTATAATAAGTTATATAATTCGACGTAGAATAATATACTCTTTAATTAAGCCAAGTTTTACTAAAGTAAGTTAGTATTTATATTAATATTAAAGAAGTTACTTACCGGCAACTCGAATAAAGGCACTTAACAGTAACCGTACGATAATTATCGATATTTTGCGGATTTTCTTTAATAGGGTCTAAAACCTTCGAAAATAGCTTCTTTTTAAATATAAGAACTTGAGTTTCTATTACGTCTAAAGCGAAATTCGGATCGTTTTAAGTTATATTTAACTTAATAGCGGCTTGTTGTGAGGTAGACATTTTAATAAGTATAAAAGCTTATAATAGTCGTATATATAGTAATAGTAGTAGTAATAATAATAGTAGTAATAGTTATTGAAAGGATTTTTAATAAAAAGAAAAAGTTATTCTTGAGGAGTTAATAACTATTTATATAAACGATTAATACTTCTAGAATATTCTACTCTAAATTATAAATCATATAATTACTAATACTTATAAATCTTACAAATATTAAAAATTAATAGATTATATAATAAAATATGATTTATAAGTCTAAAGAAGTGTTTAAAATCAAGTAAAATTACCTAGAATATTTTAGAAGCTTGTAGAATCTTCTAGTTTTAATTATAAATTATATGATTACTAATATATATAAGTTATTAAAATACGTAATATATTATATAATATTATATTTCTTGTTAAAATCGGATTTATAAGCAAAATAATATACTTAGAACCATTTAAAAGTACTAAGAATCTACTAGAAGCTTATAGATTTTTCTATTTTGATTATAAATTATATTATTATTAATAAAACTTATAACTTATATTTAGAAATTTCTTAATATATATTACTTAAATAAATATTCTATTTATAGAAAGTCACGTTTATATCAGGCGACGTATTAATCAATTAATAATCAATTAATCATGATTTGATTTGATTTGATTTAATTAATAATTAAAATTTAATGATTTGATTTGATTAATAGCCTCAAATCAAATCAAATCAAATCATTGGTCACGCTAATTAGATTAGATTAGATTAATAGCCACTAATCTAAATCTAGTCAAGTCAAATTTTCATTAATCAAATTCTAATCAAATCTAATCAAATCTAATCAAATCTAATCAAATCTAATTAAATCTAATCAAATCTAATCAAATCTAATCAAATCTAATTAAATTAATTCATTATTAATCAATTAACGTGATTAATTTATTCACACTATAAACAATACAGTTCTAGTTCCATAAACTGATGGAGAATAGGCGATCATCAACCAGAGAACCATTCCCGATAGCCGCCACTTAGTAGGGCCGACGTAATAGTTACGTTCGATGGTGATCCACTACTTGGCCAACGTGATTATGTCACTTGAGTGTTTGCACTTAGTATCGCATATCGTAAAAAAATTGCCTGCATCATGCACTGCGTCCCGGAGGCTATGGCGAATACGAGACACTATCAAAGGGGTGAGGAAGATGGCTGGCAGTGCGTTGTCACGGAACTCCCCGTTGATCACTAGTCGCCAACGGGAAGATATTTGTGGATCAGATAATGATGGAAGGGTAATTTGGTGGTGGTGAGGCCGCTGGGCTTGAGAAATATTGACGACATGCCAAGTATGGCTTCTTGAGGCGGAGAAGTACTAGGGAAAGAGTGTGGAAGATCGAAGCCTTGCGTTGCTATTCGCAAGACTGCTAATCACATGTTATTGCTGGTGTACGTCTCTGGTGGCATCGAGCGGGGTACAGATGTGCCAAGAAGTTAGTGAAGCGCACAAATATCTGCGTAGCATGAAAAGGTAAATATGTTGTCAGGTCCACAAACGAGATACATCTTAATTCGTAAATATGCGGGCTGGGTCCATCTTAGCATCGATTGGCGAGTGCCGTGGGACCGAGGAGATACTTTCAGCTAGATTGAGCCATTCCATCTCACATCTATATTACATTAAGCGATATTCCGTAGAATCCTTAAAAAAAAAAAACCCCCGGGTCACCTGGTGGTCTGTGCGAGAACGTTAAAAATCTCAATTGAAGCTTAAATCTACGAGTTACCACGCAAAATAACTGACGATCGACGCTATACGCTTTACTAACGTATACGACCAGCTACTGAATTCGATGGTAATTCTTATATCTCCTGCCATGTTTACTACCTTACGTATAAGTAGTATCGATCTGTAAACGACTTTTCCGGCCGAAAGACTTGTACTTCTTGCCGCTCTCGACTTTGTGACGTGTATCGAGTAAAGAAAAGTAAACCTCTTGAAGATCTTAAGCGACGACTAATTCAAATACGAAAGGTTATCGAGGAAGCTTTACGAAACCGACTACAATTAGAAAAGGATAAGTACGTTGGTATAAAGGTCGAAAGCGGTGGCTACAGGGGGACAGGTGGGCCTCGAGCTACACAGCTATAAAGCCAGTAAGTAAGCTTTCCAAGGGGCCGGTATACCTTTACGAACTGTATCGACAGTGGAAAGGGTATACAGAGCCTCGAGAGAAGCCTACGATGGCTTACGGACGCTAGGAGAATCCAGAGGGTAGTTAGGCGGGTTAGAAACCGTAATAGCGAGATCCGCAAGAGACCAATAGTCCATAAGAGGTCGAGGATAATCTACAAAGGACCAAAAGTCCGTAAGAAGTCGAGGATGATCCATAAGAAGAGGTCGCGAGAGGGATAACTCCTCCGAAAGAGGAGTGGGAGGATCCGGATGGAGTAAGTATAACTTAACGAGTATTGAAAAGATCGCTTTTACCAGTACCGAATAAAGAAAAGCGACGAAGGGACAGGGAAGCTTTATAAGCTGTGGCTATGTAGGAGACGGCTGAAGATAGTTGAGAAGAAGACGAAGATAAAGACGAAGAAGATTTAAATAGAGAACCGATATATAAAAGATATAAAAGGTTCTAATATAAGGTCCGGAAAATCTACCCTGTAGCTTACGGAGGGCCGTGGATTTTAGCGCTAGTGACAGGCCGTTTTAGAAAAGAAAATTATATAGTAAACATAGTACAAATTTTCTTTTTAAGACCGTGGCGCGCGAAGCGAGGTCCCGAAGGCCCCAGAGCTTGCGGAGGGTCGCCGTAGGATAAGACCTCGTACCATCAAATGATCGTTTGGCATTCACATCCACACTACCAATAGGTCTTCCAGAATTTGCTAGGAGTTTCGGAACACCGCAGACTGTGGGGTCGTGGCTCCGTTGTAAGCTAAAAGTGAAGCCATCTTTAGAAGGGTGTGCTTAATCATACTCTTAGAGTTAAGTGGTGGTACAGGCTTTAGTACATTAAGGGACAAGATGTCTCGCCAAGTCCTGGCCACTTTTCTCAACATCTGCCAACAGTGAAGTACCGTGCATGGAATGAGAATTAGAACGCGTACTTTAGTAGCTAGCCGCATGTGGTCTTCTCCGCATTTGATTAAGCCAGCATATGGGGTGATCCGACGAGCAAGTGCGGTAAGGGAGCGGGTGGCGGGCCGTAACCGGGGTTTATTTCATTTTCTCTGTACCTTGCATTGCGTGATATGCATGGTAGAGATGGCATTCGGAACCGAACTTTGCAGATTGAAAGTCGATTCAAGTCATGCTTAGCATGCCTCTATCTAAGCACTGAAGTCCGTCCCCTTCAATACAGTCGAAAATTCGGCTCGTCACTATCCCCGTAAATTCTCGAGCTGATCAAATCACTGCTCCCCGATGTAGACTTAAGATGCTCAACGTGAAAGACAGGTTTGCCCGCATTAATAAATGGACGAAAAAAAATATATACACTCCTTGCACTGCAAGCCCTGCACGCTAACTCCCCATTGTCATCATTCCAAAGGCCTGTTGGACAACTGATCCCGCGTTCTTCAGCCCAATTGGCATGTGCTAGCTGTGTGCATCGTTAGCTAAGCATGTGAGATTGTCAACCGCATTAGGGGGGGGTGGGGGGGTAAGACCCTTCGGGTATAATGCTACGGACGTCCGATGACCTGATATTATACATCTCGTATTGATAGTAAGTTTGAGTGCCTGAGTTCGGGATGGTGCATTTGGCTGTGAGGTTGTGTGTTGTGCCTGCATTTGAACAATCTCAACCTAAGGCGGGATTGGCTTGCGGTGCAGGGGGAAGCGCTGGGGCACGGCATGCTTTAGCTGTTTCCCATCAATCAGGCCAGAATATTTCACGTCACCGTCAGCCGCTGGGTGCAGCATGTGACAATGGACTAAGAATAAAAAACACCGTTTGAATTGGCGTGGTAGCGGGCAAAACGTCGATTTTGGTGGGGAAGCTACTAGATTAAGATCAGAATACGCCGCGGAGAACCACTCCTTGCTGGAACAAGTGGGAAAATCTGAGCAGCAGTTTTCACTCCGCGCGCCAAGTGACGGGGTTTAGGCATGTGAGCAGGAAGATTCCGATGTAAGGTTCCTATTATCCCCTTCCATGAGTATTAATTGAAATAACCCCAGAGCTGTTGCAACTGGAGTTTATAAGTGTGTGTGGAGGATTGTTCCTTCCCAAATTCATGCTTTGTGACGTCACCCTGCTAAAAGGTCAAGGCTTGCGGCAAAGAGTGAACGATTTCATGGACGGACTGTCCAACAACGGGGAGCTTCGTTAAACTAGTATATCTCGGGTTGAGATATTAATCGCTTCCTCCGCGTATTTATTCTGCATCTCCCAACAACGACCCTACGATAAGTTCTGCTTATCACCCCAATTTAGAAAAGTGATGCGCTATGCGGCTCATGGTGCGGCTTGCAGCGCCGGAGTTTTTGCCGCCACCCTAAGCCGTACTTGAACCAAGTGGCGTGGTCATGCTAATGCAATATTACGTACACTTACCCTTGCATGCACATGCCACCACACGCGTCCGAGCCTCCCACTTTGTCTCTATTATTCTTACGATGACTCGATTATTTAGTGGGTTAATAGATAGCCAGATTGCTGACCTGATAGCCAATAAGCTTCAAAAAGATAAGCATGTAGTAGCTCTTATTCGGTTCCGAGATATTTCTCAGCGAGATCTGGACTGCTATTTTCGGGGGTTGACGATTTACTCCCTTTCGTAGGTACTACTTGCTTCTACTGGCACTAATGATCGCAGTCCGGCCTATCACTGATCGAGAATTACTCCCCAAAGCTGAGTAACGTAAGCCTTCTGGCCAATGTCAATAGGCCTGTTGAACTTACAGCCTGGGCAGACGCCTGAATAGCAACGTAAACATGCGCTTGTCAGGCATGTATTTTGAGGTCATACTCCAGGTGAAGGCTTGGAAAGGTGGCATGAGGACTATTGCTTTCACATGTTGGTGCAGGTCAATATCCTCTAAGGCACCGAAGAACCTCAAATTTGTATTGTTCGGGACGGTTTCTGGATTGCGCACCTGTAAGCTTGTAATGTTTCCGCTTCCCAATGTCATGCACAGGTCGGGTCTCTGCGTGACCCATTGGGGGTTCTTAAATGCACCCCGATCTATTTGATGTTATCCGGTTCCACCATCGCCATATTATTTTCTTGCATCATTTTCTATGCTATTGGAGAAATTTGTTGATCTATTCTCTCAACCAAGCTATATCTTTTTTTACTTCTATTCCATGGCATCCTTCGTTCAGCCTGACCATTCGAGTAACTTAACCATGGAGACATGCAGAGAATCAAGTTTTGCAGTCTACTGTAACAGCGCCTTGCCTGCCACCGAACGCCTAAAACACTGGTACCAATACCTCAATTTGTGCCTGGCAGTGGTGGCCATAGCAGTACCCTTGATCTTTTGTATTATGCGATTTCTTCAACCGCTGTGGCAACAATTGAAAGAGCGCAGCAGGGGGTTTGCAGCGGGTTGGGCGGGCGTTATTGCAAAAGGCATTAAAATCACACGAGGGGAGTTTTGGGCAACGTTTAGATGGAGCAGAGCGTTTTATGGTGGAGGCTCGAAAATCTGTCCTTGCAGACTGCCTGCTGTGTGTCCAGGCGAAGCTCTCACGGCAATGTCTTCTTTTAGCACAACAAAACCTGACAGTGCTCACAGTTTACAAGGCAGGGGAATATCAGGAAGCGATCGTGGCTGGTGGTTCTGGATTCGCTCCTTGGCTAACTTGGGAATGAGCCGATCATCTATCCCTGATATACATGTCACTCCTGCACCCGCCGTTTTCCTTCGACCCGAGTTTCTCAGATCTATAAAATCCTTTACCTTCTACAACGAGAAAGGTCTCCCCTTTCACTCCAGTCCATTACAGGACTATCATCTTCACATAACGCCCTTGGCTACTCCAAGAAAGGGAAATTGCTCGCTATTAAGATCGCCAAGCCAACCTTCATTGTCACACGCCTCATCTTCCAAGTCCGTCATTGGCTTCGTTGACTTGCAAAACTTGGACCCTCATGATCTTTCAGAAGCCGCTATTATCAACACGGCCCGATACTTAGACAAGCTCCGGATTGAGAATGGCAGCCCAGCTCTGGTCTTGCGCATATCTGACAGCAAATGCTTCCTACAGGTCACCAATCTCTTGAGTATATTTAACCAACAGTGTGTTAGTATCATTCTGATGTGCGACCCCGATGCAACAATCCTCGACTCCATAGATTTTGGCCTCCTTGTCGGCACCATATTTGAGAACGCTTGCATTCTCGTCAACGGCCATCGCCGGGATTTCTTCCGAGCCGTTCGCCTACGGGAGATGATGGGACGATGTGCCGACGAAAGAGTTGTGCGGCCGGCATTTTTCGTGGGCTTCCTTGATCTTTGGCAGAGTCGCCCTACGGCTGCCGTTGTCAGGAGAGCATTTAAACAGGCCGAATACTACGAAGCAACCCTCGAGCATGGTCCAATGACAGGTTGTTCCCTGGAGGATAGTCCACGGGGTAAGCTCCCAATGAGTTTAAGCGGCTTCGACTTCTTGAAGCGCACAGAAATCATAGAGGTATGGGGTATTCAATCGACCCAAATTATAAGCAAAGGTTAACTCTGAATTGTATCTAGTTGCAAAGATCCTGGCTCAAAGAAACCAGAAAGGTGTACGTGAACACCGACTTGGAATCACCGCCTGTCGCCCCCCTCCCACTGAGTCAATTGCAGACCATACTGCCAATGATAGAAGATCTCTTGACCCCTTGTCATCTTTCAGAGGATCTTGAAAACATACGTGCAGAGATGGTACAACAAATTCGACCACCGGGGTGCATGGTGCATGCCCCGATACGGTCCGACTTCTGGGAGTTCTCAAGTGATGGAGAACAATTCTCACGTTTGGGATGCTTCCCATTGACCAGAGGCGTGTCACAAAGGCAATACGAGGCAGTGCTCGAAACGCAGAAACACCTGAAGGCATTACATATGCTCCGCGCTCTTGACAATATGGAGATTGTGAGATTATTAGGCCAACTTCAAGCTTTGCGCAGGGCCAGTCGACATCGGGATCTATTGGAATCATTGACAAACGATATATCTTCGCACAAGGTCCAGATCTTCAAGGGTCTTGACACCGGTTTCACACTGCCAGGAGACATTGTCCATCTCTGGGGCCTGTCCTGCTCATCTGATAGATCTCCCACTGGATGCATCGACATATTTGTATCTCAAAAAGCTCCTAGCGATGTTGCAACAGTGTTGCATACATACCTTGCACACCATGGAGTCGCGCGAGTTCATAGATATGAGGAGGAGCTCAGACTCGAACAAGAAACTGAGGCAGACAGCAGATATGAGCTTCCGGCTAGTCTTCGGAGCGAGCTGGCCGAAGCAACAAATGCAGAACTACTATTCCTCCTAGAGCAACTCAGAATCTCGCAACTTGATCACCCGTTTAGAGATGCAATGGAAAATATTTGCTCGTCGATACTGATCGATGAGTCCTCCAGAGCAGCTTGGACTAATGCCCATTCAAAGGGTTTCTTGGAGGGCTCCATTTCGATGCAAGATCTTATACAGCGACGATTGGAAGAATTAGCACGGAGAGGTGCCAACAAATTGCCTCTAATCAACAAGCTAACGGAGCTTTATCACTCTGTCGACCAACTTATAGCCGATGCACTTTTCCGTGCCGATCGCGACACATTGAATACCATCTCAGCCACCCTCCTCGTGGCCTACGATCCTTGGAAAAGTTGGTCGCAATCGCAGTTCGTCGATATCAACGCCGATCTATTCGCTCTCATATTCTTCTGTTCACTCAGGAAAGCCGCCTTCGAAGAAGTCTATCTTGAAGCAACTGACAGATGCCCGTTCTTCCTAACACAGCCGGACCAGGCTGCTGTGTTCTCGGAGTTGTGGGTTTTGGGTTCTCAATGTGAGATCTACTTCGGCTTTCAACCCCTCACCATGGGGGAGATTATTTTCAACCAACATCGTAGATTTCTGAAGCGCAACCCCCCACCCAGAGATACATGGAATGGGACAGATGTCCTCACTGCCTACTCCTTTACGAATACCAGAAATGCCCTCAAGCCGATTCAGGTATATGACCAAGACATTAGAAGGAGATGTTGGATGTATCAAACGTATTGGAAACTGAAAGGAAGGTTGATGGAATTTGGATCACTCTCTATATTTTGCGTACCAGCCATTTTGGACGTCTGCCTGCTTACCATCCTTGGAAGGGGTTTGTTTCTGACTGCTTTTATGGGTAATGAAGAACGCCAAGCAGCGTGTTATGCTTTGCTAGCATCCCTCCTAATTACAGCCGGCGTTACTGGATGGGTAGGAAGCGTCGGCGGCTTTTATCTCTACAGTGTAAGTGTGCTTGCCCCAATCTTAAGACATATCATATGTACTCTCCCGCGGCTATATATATCAAGCTGATTGCCCTTCACATAGTATGCTTTCGACAACATGAATTACTTCCTCGTGCAAAGGCTTTCCGGAGGCTTCGTCCTTGCCTTATTAGTGAGCGTATGCGGCTTTATCGCGTTTGCATTGCAATATTCGCTGTTTGTCGGCTTCGTTTTCGTCGCCTACCTCATTATCTTGTCCACGTACCTGAACCTGCTGGGTAAATAGCTGATCTCCGGAGAAGAAATCAAGTTTTTCACTGCTGATTAATTATCTAGGAATCATGGCAACTATGCACCGAAAAGGCAGTCCGTTAAAATCTGGTCGCATCGTTTTGTGGAGAACATTTCCATTACTTTTCATTTCACCTATCCTTTCAAGTTTTCTGAACGGTCATGACTTGCTGATCTACCTCGTTGTGTTGTATGTTTTTCTGTTCTTTCTTATGTTTCAATATAGGAAGCTATGCCATGAGTGGTCCACCTGGACCTCGAAAGTCCCAGTCGTAAGAGAGGATGACATAATCGCCTGGTATCTAGAACGGCTTTTAACGCAATATGAAGGAGAAAGGTCTGCCACAACCGAGACTGACACTACCGCTATCGCTAAACTGGCTCGATACACCTTCCTGATGGAAGTAAAGGCATTCAGTCGCAGAACCTTCAGAGTACCCAATAGTTGCGAGTCTGATGACTCCCTTGTTGCCAAAGTTGCGGCAGGGCTTCCACTCGCATTGTGGCTGCTTGAGAAAGAAAGCGCAGGCGCAGAACTTCCCGAGCTATTTACGAACACATGGTTTATGAAATTGAATTTGGCGTTGAAAAACCAGCACCTCTTAGTTCAGGGCTTGAAGGAACACAATGTTTTCATCCTTTTCCGTTATGCACAATACGATGTAAGCCTCACTTCTCTGGCAAACCTATGCCTAGAGCTTGCTCGAATCTTGGGAAGTTTTCGCACTACTGATGTCTTATAGTTGGGTCAGAACATCGGGCTATTCCTCATCTCTCTAATGGATCATTTGGTTGGCGTTGTAATGAGTGCACAACAGCCTCGCGCCGGCCTATATTCCGAAGAGAGGTCCCGCTATGGAATAAGCCTCTGCCTCCTGTACCTTCTCATGTCTGCCATTGCTGTAGACGCGACGCTTCAAAATTATTGGGAGGGAAGTTCTAAGTTATCGAATGAGAAGTTAATTGATTTCGACCACGCGCAGAGAGTATCTCAGATGTGGAAAGCGTATGTTACCCTGAAACTCTTCCTTTCCTTGGTTAGCCCTAACTGGCTTCGGTACAGAGAGCGGAGACATCGATGGGTTGACGGTATTCTTGAGCTCTCCAGCAAGCTTTTATTCATTTTCGGTTTTACGACTCTTTTACTCTGGCTTCTCGTGGATGATTATCAGCAAATTATCATTTATTACGCCTACATCATTGGCTACACTGGCGTTATGGTATTTCAAGTAAGCATCAACAATACCCATTCTCTGCCACCCGGAGGAAGACCCAATAATATTGACATTTGTCCGTTGGATTCACAGTTCAATCGCTGCTTTACAACAAGTGTCCCGGCCCATGTTTTATCTATTTTAGTCTCAGCAATGCTTGGTTTCGTTGTAGGCTGCCTTTTCCATGGCCTGCTCGCAACGACGGCAGTTCGATACGTCAACGCTTTGTCCTTGAATATAGCTTCATTGATGGGAGCAGTTTTGTCGTGCATTTGGGTCTGGAAAGACCCTGATTCTCGATCGGTGCCTTTCGCCAGTGTACCTCCTGAAAAGGACAACTCGAAAATTTGGTCGCAGAGGAGGCTTGGGGTTGGGGATACACCGCAGGTTTCGTACAATCACTCCACATTGGCAAATATTGTGGGGATCCAGATTATGTCTTCCGATAATTCAGCTGTTGCTCAAAGGGTCACCGAGCTATTGTGGCTTGCTATCCAAGAGCCAAATGTTTTCTCTGCAGAAACTGCCTGGTCCAGGAAACTCATAGAAAAAACCATTGAAAGATGGGTTAGTGGCAGTATTGTTATCACTCTTGTAAGTCGACAATCATTCATGGAAGCCAGACTCCAGGACAGCTGGGCTATCAGTGAGTATGAGAACGGACTGCTGCGAGTTACGGCAGGCTTCCTCGACGAGACAGAAGTCGAGCTTTTTCATGGAAGATGGAATCAGGCACTTGCTTATATGTAAGTTTGTTCCCCGCGATATTGTGGATTAACTTGCTCTAACGCAATGCTAGGCTAACAGAGGTTATTTTACATCATGCTTCCAAGGCGTTTCTCCACCTCAGCCATCGCCATGCCATTCTGGCAGAACATTTCCTGCATGAGACCAATACAATTTCGAAACGCATTGAGTTCCAGCTGGCTACAGAGAATAACGATTCACTCACGAGCATAATCCGGAAGACGAACGCCCTGTTGATGAAGCACTTATGTCTACAGATAGATGTGGAGTCTCAATGGGATGACGTTCCAGAAGTTGTTCGTCGTGCAGTTGTTGCTCGTGTCGTTGGCAAGCAGGCTGCAATCACTCCAGAAATGACACAGTGGATGGCTACAACTTCCAAGAATATAGAGCTCGACGACTTCGGCCTTGCACTATGTCTGAGAATCTTTCACTTTGGCATACAAAGACAGAGGAGTATGCAAATTGGACCACAGTTCAACTGTGTCGGCTTCTCCGAAGTCCCAACCCAGGTACAGTGCGAGCCGCTGAACGGGGCAATCACGAAACCTTCGGTGCTGTTACGCTGCCTACGGGTGATCATTCGATACATTGTTTCCATTGTGGAATGGGTCGCGATACTCTCTTGCGCCGGGTCGGATATCGAACGGGAGCTGTGGTACTCTCTACGAAGGGTATATTTCCACGATACTATACTCAGGATGCTTCTACTGTTCTGGAAGATATGCTGGTCAATCAGGAATATATGGATAGTCACCATTCTAATCTATAACCGACCCACACTTGCCAATATGACAAGGCTAGCCCTGCGTGGTGCCAGACGAGAACTCCTTCGAAATTCCATCACGGTGGAACTACCTAGGAAAGTCGTCACGGGATTTGCGTCAAAAAGCGGTCATGGCAATATCACCTTGGAGATCTTTGAAGGTTCTCTTAGGGAACGGCCAGCTGACAAGAAGCCTATTGCCACAGCCATTTATGACGAGGATTTTCGACTGAGCAGTCTCCAAGATCACCTCCCAAATGGCAAAGTCCAATCAACCTATCACTATGCCAATGCGGTACGAAGCCGTTGGCCAGTCTCTAAAACAGTCGTCGAACCGACGCGTAAACTGCGATGCCGGTACGACAAATATGGGCGCGTCGTCAGTGGGACTCTTACTCTTGGGGTGGAGGAGTTTGAATTCGACTATCATTACAGAATGTGTCCAAATCGTAACGACGACATTTTGAGTGCAGATTATCGCCTAGCCAAATCAGAGACTCAGGAGACCCTGTCTGTGTATTGGAGCGTACCTGCTAAGCGCCATTCTACTGGCAGCTATGACTGGGTCCCTTCAGAAAGAATCGCCCAGATAGTGAGGAAGATTGGTGATAAGAAATACATCACATCTTGGGATTACCAGCACAAGCGAGATCCGAGAATTTCGACCGTTCTAGAGGAAGGAGGCCGCCGAAATCATGTTACCAATCCTCCCAAAGTATTTGACGAAGAAGAGCAACTTATAGACAGACCCACAAATCTATTTTTTGACGCCGATGATCTGTTTATATATCACCGAAGTGCCCAATTGGAAAGAATCCTTTCCGGCACGTTGCGAAGGCAAAATCCTTTCACCAACATGCTGCCCAGAGTTGCTGGGGTTGCGTGGCCGTATTGGAGTCGGACCGTGGTATATCAAAAGATACCCACCTGGAAACTCCGGACAGAGTTGTGGAAGCTATGGGTTGCCACAGGTACTCTGGATGCTGCTACCGCGTGCTGGATGGACGAGCTCATTTTACGGCAGGAGCCGTTACTTCAAAGGTACTGGCGGATGCGCGACACCGGACGCCTACGCCAGGCTAAAAGTGCACTGGACGAAGGCATTGATCAAATCGTTCTGGCCATGGATATAACTACCGAAATCTCGCAGACTTGTTCGCTGCCAATTAAACCTGCAGATCTTTACACCATGGGTCTGGGTAAAGATGCTAGCCAGGTCACAAGCCGACCGGATGATTGCTACCGGGACACAGACGATCGTATATCTATTATCTTTAATGATATTGGCTGCTGGCCGGATGCCCCTGGAGGCGTGTCCAACTGTCGTAGAGACTTGGTCAATGGCCACAGTACTATTCGAAATCATGTTCTTGCTGAATCAGCCAACGATTATGGTATCCCACGCTACCAGATCGAGAGGAATGTGCAGTCGATCAAGTTACTCCCCCTCTGGGGCTTGGACTGCAAAACCGCTCAGCACGGCATCATTGATAATCTGCTTCAGTCGCAAGTGGATGAGAAGATTAATAACACAGATGTCCAGCAAGATATTGTTGGCGTCTTTATCCCCCTTCTCACACACTTTGTGAAAGGCGCCCGTACAAAGCGGCATACAAGAGCGGGATTGATATCGTATAGCAATATTCTGCTCGACATGTCGAAATACTTCGAGCAGAAAGATTACAACAAGACGTGGCAATCAAAAGAGGTGGAAAGAGCCTGGATGGAGGCGTGGTTGCGCCAGTACAACGACCCAACCATTGTTGATCCGTCAGAGTACTTCGATATCGAACGGCCGACTATGTCAGAATTCAGGGAAGCCCTCAACCTCTACATTTCCTATTTCTTCATCTACTCTGTTCAGATTCCTGGGGCGTGCCCCCGCGTTTTTCAGAGCACTCATCACGGAATTAGCAGTCTCTTTGGCATGGTTCTAAAGTATCGAAGGGGAGCCACATTCGGTATTTGGGACCATGCAATTCTCTGGAGAGAGTCTTGCTTAAATATCAGCCCTGCTCAGAGTCTGCTTCCGATATCTGTGCAAGCTATGCTGCTCGCTGGAATAGGCTTAGCGGCTCGCCTTGCCTACCTGCATGTGGATGTAATTCTGCCTTGCACATCTGTGTTCAATCCGTATGTCTTACCCATTTGCTCTACATTTGCGTGACAGAAATTAACGACTTCAGGGTGTGGGAAGCTGAAATTGGCACAGATCAAGGCCGTCTTGGAAGCAAGAAGCTATTCTCCCGTAAGATCGATCCTATTGTCAATGGCATCAACAACATGGAATCTTTCACGCCAGTTGAATCGATCCGGAGCGACAAACCTACCGTCGTCATGTTGTCAAACGTCCAATTCATCAAAGATATCAAAACAGCCGTCCTTGCTGGGGATCTAATTATTAACTCCTTTGGCTTCGAGGACTACCGCTTGCTCGTTTACGGTGCACAAGACCGGCAGCCCTCTTATGCAGTGGAAGTAGCAAAACTCATTTCGGACCGTAACTTGACCGGTAAAGTCATCTTGGCCGGTTTCGGCTCGCCCAAGGAAGTCCTAAAAGATGCATGGGTATTTATGAACTCATCTCTTTCGGAAGGGCTTCCACTAGCTATCGGCGAGGCTGCTCTAGCAGGCGTCCCGATCGTTGCTACGGAGGTTGGCGCAACGGCCCTCGTATTGACTGATCCTGATAACTCCTGTAGATACGGAGAGGTCGTCCCGCCAAACGACCCTATGTCGCTCGCCCGAGCCCAGCTGAGTCTGCTGGCTATGCTAGGACCTTGGGCGAAGTACACCTCGGATGAAGCACCAACACTTGCCCTGCCCGATGTTATTGGCCCGAACGACGTGAAATGGATAACGAAACGCATGTACGACAAGACTGGGGATCGACGTAAGCTAGGTCTCATGTCGCGCCAGGTCGTGCTACGTTGCTTCCACGGAGACCGCTATTTGCGGGAGCACGAGCAGATGTACTGGATCCAGTGGCACCTGGCACAGATCCGGGCTAATAAAGATCTAAGCGCACAGGCAATGTCATTGTTCCGCTATGGGATTCCGTCAGCACTGAGCTATAATGAAGAAGACGGGAGACAAAGTTCGATTGCTGTCACAGGATCCGGGAGCTATTTGACCGAGAGAGGGAAAGACATAGATGAAGGGAAAATCGCGAGCAGCACATATTTTCGTTGGCAAGATTTTTCTGAAATATCTAGGCGATCAAAGAACAAGCATACAAGGGGTAGGGAGCGCACTAAGGGTTTTCAGAAGCTGGCTCGAAATTTGATGCTAAAGAAGAGGAATTCAAGAAGCCAGCTCACTAGCCCCTAATAATTTAATTACCTTAGTTTTTTTTTTTTGGAAGGGCGGGGAAGGGGGGGAGGGGTTATTTACAAAGTCTAATAGTTGGTTAATAGTCGGCAGCCCGCCTACTTCGCTTCGCTTATGGTTACGAAAGCAAGTGTTCCGTTCATTTAGCGAAATAAACAATATTTAATTCTACGATACAAAATTGATACGGGGAGGTCCCGATGTGTATGAATATATTGTGAAGAAGGTTATTGTTTAAGGTATTGGAAAGTGCTGCTTAACGGGGTAGGAGCACGTGAGTGATCACGTTGCTAGCAAATTCCTAATAACCTCCCGTAACAATTGCCCGCTTCAAAAGAAAAGCACAGCGCCCACGCTGTAATCGAATAAACTAATAAGGATACAAGAGAGGCGCATAAAATGAGCGTAATAGGTCTGAAAGACGCGTTAAATGCTGGCTTGAATACTAAAGGGGTATAAAGGGAGTGTCAAACTTGCATAGAAAGAAACAAAAGGCACAATGCCGAGGCTACGGCTATAGCGCAGGAACTACGGAGGTGTGTACGTTGGCTTCGTATTCGGCAATCAGCTCGTTACAATTACTAAGGTCTTTAATGCTTATCCATTGATCGTCCTCCGGCTCCCAGCTCAGCTACCTGAGTAGATGCTGAGTACTAGATCTACGACCTCGTTTGATCACGCGTTGTCAAGGAAACGTTTGACTTCCTACTCAGGCTCGCTATGGACGACTATGGCCTCTGGTTGCTGAGCCCGAGGCTGATCGTACGGGTAGAGCTTTTGTATTACCGCTCACTTGAAAGGTTAACCCTTAATATATTTATGGCTACGTCTACGGTAGATATTGATGTAGTAGTGCCTGGACCCTGACTCAGTGCTAATTACATCTCTATTTTACAGCTACCTCTTGTAAGTATTAGCAACGTCCTGATCCCAGGACCACCCCAGACTAGCTTCTGCAGAGTAATTTGGTGACTGCCGAATAGAGTGATGTCCAGCTGGAGCAACTCCGGGCTTTCCCATCCTCCGCCCCGAAGAACCAAGTATTCAAAGCACCACCCAACTAGAGACCCACCCATAATGTTTAGGCTGCTATTCGAGAACCAGATAACCTAGATGTTCTTGGCGCGAAAAGACTCGACGTTGCTGGGTGGTAGGCATGACTTCAGTCCCGCCTTGGTTTGGGGCACCCTCCCCTTGCTGACTATGTGACCGGCTTTAGGATTAGGCTCTTATAAATAACACAGCATTCGATGGAGATTTACTAATATTGCTAGGCTATTTGTGGTACCTTGAGGAAGTATTAGAGTTATAATAAGATTGATTTGCTTATTATATTAAAGTTTATAAAGGTATATATAATCTTTATAGTTATAGTTATATATTAAGTGAATCCTTTAGTGAAGAGTTTTTTATAATTTAAAAGATTACGTATATCTTAACCCTAAGGCTCGGCAACTTTGTTATATAAAAAAGTTAAGACAAGGACAAAATTATAAGACTAAGGTTACGTAATATATTAAGTAGCTAAATAAGCTTACTGTCACAATCTAAAGGATCACGTGTGTCTTGGCCCTGAGGCTCGGCAGCCTTACTATACAGAGAAGCCAAGACAAGGACAGAATTATAGGACTAGGGGTTACGTAATAATATAGAGCTTTTAGAGCTTTATGTAACGGTCGTGTATTTACTCGGTAAACACAGGAAGGCTAGTTGATCTCAATAATCGAGAAGTAGGTGTATTACGTACGCGGGAAGACAGTTACTAAGTATAAGTGAAGATATTATATTAAGTTAAGTACAAAGCTCTTATCTAATGGCAGACGTACTAGTCTTATATAGAACCTTCGTCCTCCTTAGATCTCCTAGATCCTGAGATCCTAGAGTTCCTTAGATCCTAGGATCTTAGTAATCCTAAGATCTATTACGTGACTTAAGTCCCACTTATTCCTGTAATATTAACTAGTGGCTAATACTATATTCTATTATATATTTTATTATTTAATGTTATGCCCGTATATAAGGTCTAAGGGTTCTCCTAGATACCCTTCCTATTATAGAGATTAGAAGGCCTTCCTGAGCCTAAGGTCTCTTTTCCTTTCTTTAAGTACTTATATACTTAGTCCGTAACACTATCCCCTTCTTAGCCTAACGTAGTCCCCACGCTTAAGTATACTAAAGGAAATATCGACGACGGCCTATAGCTATCTTCTTCTTCTACTATGCCTTTCGACTAGAATAAGAAAATTCGTGAACGATTAGCCTTTTCCTAAAGAATTGAATCCTCCGGAATTAAAACTATACTTTATTCCTTATATAAGAAAACCGGGAAGACGTATATTATGTCTTCCACGGGTTCTTTGACTCGTTACTCGGAGTGCGCTCGTCTAAGGAAGAAGTGTAATATTAAGATGCCTGCGATAGGCGATTAAGATGCTCTAAAGAGAGCAGAACAGAAACTAGATACTAAGGAGTAACAGGCTCGCGACGACGCGGCGTAGTTAGCTTAGGCCATGGCCACGGCCGCTAGGCGTCTTAACCGTCTTGCGCGACAGCGCAAGTTCCTAAAGAAACGGGGAGTAGAGATACTCCGTCGTAGACTAAAGAGTATAGACGAGTTAAAGGAGGTAGAGGCGTAAGAGGTAAAAGAGAGGAAAAAGAAAGAAGCTTCTGCCGTTCGGCCGCTTATACCGCCGTCTGTTGGCGATTCCTCTAAATTCCCTTTGTACAAAGAGCCGTTGCCGGACTTTGGGGACTCCTTCTAGGCGGACTTAGGTTTCGTTAATAGAAACTTCGGAATAGCCTAGGGCAATAGAGGTTAGACTTAAGTTCCTAAGTGTTTTCTAATTATAAGTACCCTTTCTATTTAATTAAATATTTAGTAATACCACGGGAGTACTAATAGTCTAAGATAGTCTCGACTTTGTACTCGGCGTTTAAGTTAATTAGTTATATTTCAGTGACAAGAGTAGCTAGTGCCCCTAGTAGTGCTAGTTCGAGGAGAGATATATAAAATACTAGGTGGATATTTATTGTTTTCGGAAGTACTAACTAGAAATTAACTAGTCCTTTGACTTTAGTAATCTTAAATAGTCCTAGCTTCTTATAATCTAACTTGTGACTTAGTCGTTTTGTCGCGATATTCTTTCGGAGTAAGTAGACCTTATCCCCCTCTTTTAGCGTTAGTCCTACACTACGCTTTTTGTCGTAATAAATAGCTAATCTTTGTACTATAAATAAAATATCGGCTGATAATTCCTTATATAATTACTTGAGCTCATCCCCTTGTAATATAACTTCTTATATAGTCCCTTGACCCGCGATTAGTAGATTATATACTGTTAGGTTATACCCGTAGTTCACATAGAACGGCGATACTCTAATAGTCTCTTAATTTATATTATTATATATAAACTAAGTAAGTAAGAGTAATTAAACCTAGTTATCTTATTTATAGTTTATATAATATCGAAAGTAAGTCTCTATTATCTAATTAATTCGTTCTATTTATACATTCGTCTATAAGTAAAAGGCTATTAATATTTTTTGTTTTATCCTTAAAAGTACTATTAGAGTTTTCCAGAATTTCGAGGTAAAGAGCTTGTCTTTATCTAAGATAACCTCGTCTAGTATTTTATAATTCGCGAATATCGTTTAGAGGAATACTTGCGCTATTTGTAGTGCACTCTAAGTTCCTAGTACTAGTACTATATACGTGTACTTAGTAAACTTATCCGTGACTACATAAATCGAGTCATACTCAATTCTTATAAGTCTTTTGAGAGTAATAGTTCGACCACGAAGTCTAAAGCGATTGACTTTTATAGGCGTAATAGTGTCGTTAGCGTTTTTATAAGTTTATATAATATATAATAGTTAGCCTTATTCTATATATATATATTACACGAAGATACTACGTCCTTAACTACTTTCCTTATTCTTAGGAAATAATATTCCTTAGATAGCCTAAATAACGTCTTGGCGATCCCTTAGTGTTTATAAGCTAATAGCTTATACTATTCCTTAATAAAGCTCGTCTATTCCTGAGTAAGTACATAGACTCGTCCTTAGTATAAGAGAGTTCCTCTTAAGGTAAAAGAGAATCCCTCGCTTAGTTGTCTCTGTTATTTAGCCACGACTAAGTCGTTAGCGTAACCCTTCTAGGTTTTCTCTACGGCCTAGCCCGTTGTGGCTAACTACTAATAATTAATAACTAACGAGTCACTATCCTTCTTAAGTATAGTATATAATTTATAGGTTTTATTTACGAGATATTTTAGTTTCTTACTTAAGGCATCTGCCCGAGTGTTTTCTATTCCTTTAATATAAGAAATATAAAGCTTAATTATAAAGAGTGTCTCGTACTATTAAACCTGTCGTTAGTTTAGTTCCTTAGTAGTTATAAAATAAATAAGATTCTTATAGTCCGTTAAGATCTATACCTCGTAAGGCGATCCCTTAAGGTAGACCCTTTATTCGCGTATTACGTCCACAATTACTAGTAACTCCTTGTTATAAATATTATAATTAAGTTCTACTAGTAATAGTTTCCGCGAATAGTATATAACTAGTTACTATCTCTTATCCTCGCTTAGTTAGCTAAGGACGGCGCTAATAGTGTAGTCTAAAGAATTTATCTTTATTTAGATTTCTTTGTCAAGTATAAAGGAAGTAAGGACTAGTTCCTCAATAAAGGCCCTTTTAAGTACTTCAAAGGCTTTCTTAGCTTTATTAGTCTAATCGAAGTCGTTATCCTTATAAGTTAGCTCCGTGAGTGGCCCTGCGATTTTCGAGTAGTCCTTAATAAATCGCCGGTAGAAGTTAGTAAATCTAAAGAAGGATTATACTTCCTTAACATTAGTAAGTCTAGTCTACTTAATAATTACTTAGATCTTTTTAGAGTCTATAGCTAATTTAGTAGTAGTAACTACGTAGCCGAGGAAGACAACTTCCTTTATATAGAAATAACATTTCTCGGGTTTAAGAAGTATAAAAGTAGCTTCTAGCTTCTCGAGGATAGCCGTCACGTCTTATACGTGTTATTCCTCGTTCTTAGAGTAGACTAGAATGTTATCTAAGTAATATATATAAGTTACGTCTAAGTATTACTGCAAAATATTATTAATTAAATACTAAAATATAATAAGTACGTTAGTTAGTCCGAAAGGTATAACTATGTACTTGTAGTGACTAAAACGCGTGTGAAATGCTATTTTCTCTTCTTTACCCTTAGCTATCTTAATAAGGTTATACACGCCTCGTAAGTCTAATTAAGTAAAGATCTTAGCCCTAGTGAGCCTGTCTCGTAGCTCTTTAGCTAATAGTAATATATAACAATCCTTCTTTATAACATCGTTTAGTCGACAGTAGTTAATATATATTTGTCGTCCTTTGTCCTTCTTCTCCGCGAAGAGGATATTACTCCCTTATAAGGATTTAGACTCTCTAATAAATCCTTTCGCTAAGTTCTTATTAATGTATTACTTAATTGTCATTAAGTCGCTTACCGAATACTCCCTAAGTAGTTAGAATATCGGCTTAGTACCCTCTATTAACTCGATCTAATGATCGTAGTCTTAATGTTTAGGCAGGGCTTTTATACCTTGTTCTTCTTTAAATAGTGCCGCAAACCTATTATATACTAATAATATAATCTTCATTAGTAGATCCTCCTTTAAGTATCCGAGCTCTTCCTTAAAGGTAGCGTTAACTTCTCTTAAGCTTACTACTCCCTTAGAAGCTTAGAAGTAGTCCGTATAGTTATTAAACTATAGCTGTTTCGTTCCTTAGTTAATATTTAAGTTATGCTTTTTTATTTATAAAAGTCCGAAGATAATATCGTGATTCCCGATTTTCGTTATATTAAACTAGATCTTTTCGAAGTGTCCGCTAATCCTTATGTGTAAGTATTCCGTTTATACGTTAATTAGGCTATTCGCGGTAAGTCCTCTATCGGCGAGTACTAAATAATACCCGTCCTTCTTAACTTTAATTAACAAGAGATATTAGACTATAATAGTAAGAGATATAAAGTTCCCTTATACTCTAGAATCTACTATTGCCTTCAGTTTTACTCCTTTAATTATTACTTTTACTATTAAGTAATAGTCGCCTATAACAGCTAGTTACTTAATAGTAAAGTACTTATAATAGACTTAACTAGTAAAGACGTTCTTCCACGATCGTCTTTCTACTGTGGCGCATAGTACGTCGAAGACTTGGCTGATTCTAAGCTCTTAATACGTAACTAGGTTATACCGCTCGTAGTAAGCGTGTAATTCATCGCTTAGGTTAACCTATATACAGTTTCTTTTTAATTTAACTAGGATTTCTTACTACTGTCCTTACTTAGGGGGTTCCCGTAAGTTAAGTACTAGTGCGATTTCTCGTAGTATAAATTATATATACGTCTTTAGTGTACTAGAATACTCGACTTATTTCTATTTAATACGTTTATAGTCGCGAAACACTACTTTATACTTTTCGCCCCACTCTAGTCCTCTAAGGGATATATTCCCTAGCTCCTTATAAGTGACTTAAGTCTTAATGTTTGTCTAATAGCGGCTGTTATAAGCTTCTTAATACAGGCTTTCCTCCCTCTAAGTAACTTCCTAGATTTCGCCTAATAATAGTCTCGAGAAAGGTGGCTGAGAGGGCCCTAGTTCGGGCGTCTAAACTAAGCCCTTAACTTCTTTACTAGTTACGTTACTGCCTTCCTTAACGCTTATATATTTGATAATATTGTCGTTACTGTCGTGGGGTGCCGTGCTATTGTCGTAGTTAGTAGCTACGTTATTTTCAAGTGAAGCGGCTTCAAGTAAAGCGACAATATCCGCTAGCTCATTTATATATTAACTAATATAGTTGTCGTTAATAAAGCTCCATTCGCTATTACTATTACTTACTTTATCTAACTATATATAAATATAGTATTCTTCGAGCTCATCGGTTGTTATATAGTGATAGGCGGTGCTAGTAGCGTTAAGCTACTTAGTTAGCCCGTTATACCCGCCTCGTCTTATAACATTAGCTTATCTCTTATTAGTCTATGGCTTCTTTTGCCGATACGAGCTAGCTATATAGCCCGGAAGACTACATTCGAAGCACAACTTCTTCTCACGTCGTTCGTTTATAACCTCCTTAGACAGTCCTCCTTAGCGAGGCTTCCCCTTACTTTTATAAGAAGTTACGTTGAGTTTTATAAGGTCCGACTATTAGTTCTCTTTTACTTTATTATATCTTTGCCGACCGCCAGCCCTTTACTAGTAATTACTTCCTCTAAAAGATCGCTATTCTCGCTTAAACTCGTAAATCTAGTTTCTAATACGAATAGTCTATTTAATTAAAGTAATAATGTCGTGAGCTTAAGGCTCGATCCGAGTTAATTCTAATTAAATGTTATCCTTAAGTCCTCGTTAATAATAGCTAAGGAGGGACTATAAGTTCTAGCCGGTTTTGTTAGCGTATCGTTAAAATTCCGTGGCGTAAGTAATTATACTACTAGTCTACTTAAGACTATATAAGTGGGTTTCTATAGTCTTAGTTGCGTCGATATCGCCAAACATTTAGCGGATTTCGCGCTTAAATCCCGTCTATCCTCTAAATATAGACTACGTAGTGAATATAACTCCGCAAGTGTCCTCGTTGTCGAAGTAATCTCGGAGGAAAGGCTCGACCTAAGTTATAACTTCCCCTTAGAGGTACGAGGTAGTCTAAATATAGTAACTCTTAGTAGTAGAGAACTTGTCGTCGTTGAAGTGTTAATAAAGCTTAACTTAAAGAAGCTAGGTCTCTAAGTCTTGACGATTACCTGAGAATGTATTAAGGAGCTTGACCCTAAGGGACTCCTTGAGCTCTATTAGCGGGACCTCAGGGGCGTCAGTCATTTCTATATTGTTATAGTGTGACTTCCCCTTAGTTACTAATAAGGACAATAGGGTATTAACGGTACTAGCCGTTAGGCTAATTACTTACGCAGGTTTTCTAGTAATAAGAGGAGACATATTATACGTAAGTCAGTACTTCTAATAAGAAGGTACTTAAAGTATAACGGTCGTGTATTTACTTAGTAAACACAAGAAGGCTAGTTAATCTTAATAATCGAGAAGTAGGTATATCACGTACGCGAGAAGACAGTTATTAAGTATAAGTAAAGATATTATATTAAGTTAAGTACAAAGCTCTTATTTAATAATAGACGTACTAGTCTTATATAAAACCTTCGTCCTCCTTAGATCTCCTAGATCTTAAGATCCTAGAGTTCCTTAGATCCTAAGATCCTAGCGATCCTAAGATCTATCACGTGACCTAAGTCCTACTTATTCCCGTAATACTAACTAGTAGCTAGTACTACATTCTATTATACATTTCATTATCTAATATTATACCCGTATATAAGGTCTAGGGGTTCTCCTAAATACCCTTCCTATTATAGAGATTAAAAGGCCTTCCTGAGCCTAAGGTCTCCTTTCCTTTCCTCAAGTACCTGTGTACTTAGTCCGTAACACTTTAGGATTTAGGGCTCCTAGAGCCTTAAGACTATAGGCTCCTAAGGGATCTAGCGGGAACCGAAGTTTTATATAAGTAAAGTAATTTCCTTAGTAGTAAAGCTTCGTGCTTAAATTATTATAGTAAGTTTATTATTAAGTTTATTACTACTTATAACGTCTTAATTCTTATTTAAGAACCCTAATCTTGTGACTTTACTTTATAGTTAATACTAACCGACGAAGCTTATACGCCGCGTACCGGTTAAAACCTAGTAACGTTATACTTTAAGTACCTTACTTAAAGTATAATTACTTAATAAAATAGCCCCTAAGGAAACCACGTTTAGAGGATCCGTGAAAGGAGAGGGCAGTAAAGTAGGAACCGGTATTAAGGATAATAAAGACGTTACTAAGCCCGGAGCACTTAAGGTCTAGATACTTAACACTTATTACAGATAGCGAAATAAACTTAAGCAATTTATCTTTTAATATAACATATACCTCGCTTTTAATAGGGACAAGTTTAATATCGAACCGAGGAAGGTCCTATAAATCGCTTTCTTCTTACGAAATACGGCCGCTTACTAGATCGAGCTAGCCTTGAGCGACTATTTTATAAATAACGTTAACGGAAGCTACTCCACGGTAATAGCCGAAAAAAGCAAGGTTATTTTTAAAACTGTCGTAAGATTTACTACCGTTATTAAGGGGGTCTTTGGGGACCCTAATAAAACCGAGTAAGCGGAGAAGCATTTGCTCGGCTTATACTAGCGGGGAACTATTTACGAATATACTACGGAATTTAACTATTACGTTCTACGATTAGAATAAATAAATAGGGGGTTAAGGGCCTAGTATTATAAGGGCCTTAAGGACTATATTAAGGACGAGCTCTCCCGAATGCCGAAGACAATTACCTTAGACAGATTAATTAAGAACTCGATTAAAATCGACAACCGTATTTAAGAGCGACAGCGGGAACGTAAAGGGTATTTTGCGCTAACCTAGTTTAGGAGACCTTAGTACTCACAGTCGCAGGGAAAGAGATCTTAAAACTACTCGTAAAACCTTAATAATAAACGAAATTATTATAATCTTATAGAAATCGACGGAGTAAAACGGAATAAGACTAAGTAAACCGAGAAGTAAAAGCGACAAGAGAAAGGACTATATTATACTTGTGGCAAAAGCGGACATCTCGCCCGAGACTGCTTTTAAAAGAAACTAGAAAGAAAACTTAATTATAAACGAAAACGAGAATTCGGATTAGCTAAAAGGAAGCTAGCTTACTAAGAGGCAGTAGCCGCCGAATTCAGCTCGTAAGACTTTATTAAAGCTAATAAAGCTTACGACACAGACCTAGATTTCGGCGAGGACTTAGTAAAATACTTAGACGAGGACTAAGAAAGCTAGAGCATTCGAAGCGAGTAGAGTAGCACTAATAACAAGTTACTTGCCTACTTAGAGATCTAGACGATTCAGAGCTATTATAGCGAACAGCGAATATAAATACACGTCAGACTAAAACCTGATTTCGTAAAAAATCGCCGTACTTACGACTTACTCGCCCGAGGACTATTATACGTCGTGGTTTACCGGGATTATACCGTTATTATTTTTTAGGAAAATATAAGTAACGTAAAAGAACGCCTAAGACGTTACGTAATAAGCTTAAAAAAAAAGCTAAAACTAAAAACGAAACCCGGATAGCTAGAGGACTACCTCGAAGTCAAAGACACTTAAGCCGTATTCCACGAGACAAGAGGAGAACAATACTAGTAACGAAGGCAGTACTTATTTAAACCTTTATATTATTAAAAGGTTAGGATCGACGAAATCTAAGGAAAAGCCGAGTTTAAAGAAAATATACTTTATACCTTAGTTAGTTATAATTAAGGTTTAAGGAAATAGTTAAATAAAACCACAAGAGAAATTATTAAAGAATAAAGGAAAATCCCGGAAGTATTACTGCCTTGCTCGGAGTTGGTAGTAACTAGGGAATACGATTAGTTAATTATTTTAGTTATATTAGCGGGCATCGAAACAAAGGCACTAGTAGATTTAAGAGTTATAAGACGCTTTATAAATCTTAGCTTTATTAAAAATCACAGTATTTTTATATTGCGCTATTATCGCCTTTACTGCTTAAACTTGTTAGACGGCAAGGACGCTGGCTAAGACGGCTAAGTTTAAGAAAAGACTTAAAAGATAATAATAATAATATAAGGGCACGAAGAAACTATTTATTTTAACCTTATTAATATTAAAAGACACAATATTATTTTAAGAACTTAGTAGCTTAGCAGTTATAACCTTAATATAAATTAGGTTATTAAAGAGGTTAAGTTCGACGACTATTAATAGCGACACAATTAACTAGCCGGCATAAGAGAGGCTAACGCCGCCTCCTTAATAATAACGCCGATAGACTTTAGTTAGTTAAGTCGGACTCTCTAATAAAAGGAATTTATAGGTTATTTTAATTAGACAAATAATATACAAGACTAGTTACCTATATTATATAAGAAGTTCGCGAGAATGTTCGAAGATCCGTAGGACATAAGGGCTTTGCCCGAGTATTAGCCTTAAGATCACGAAATTAACTTTAAGGATAAGTTTATTTTTATTATAAAAAAACTTTATTATTATAACTACGTTACTATAAGGACGCTTAAGGAATATTAGGAGTTAAGTGTAAAAAAAGGATAAATTTGGAAGTCTAAATCGTTATATACTATTAATATATTAGTCGCTAAGAAATAAAGAGAATTAAAAAGGAAACCTTATAACGACTACTATATAATTAATAACAGAACTATACAGGATGTTTACCTTTTATTTAACGTATAATACTTACGGGACAAGTTAACTAAAGTAAAGGTATATATTAAACTAAACTAGCGTAATGTATTTAATTTAATTTAAATTAAGAAAGGACATAAATAGAAGACCGCCTTCGTGTTACCTTCGGGCCTATAGGAGTATACGGTAATACCGTTCGAACTAACGAACGCACCCGCTATATACTAAAGGTAGAATAATAAGATCTTACGGGACTTTATTAGTAAGTTCGTTATATATTATTTAAATAATATACTAGTATACTCGGAAACCGTCGAAGAACACTAGGGACACGTTATTATAGTTATAAAAGCCTTATTTAAAGTAGATTTTAGACTAAAGTTATTAAAATGTGAATTCTTAATTAAGAAAGTTACTTTCTTAGGCTATATTATACGCCTAGGACAAATAAGTATTAACTTAAAGAAAATTAAAGCCGTGAAAGAATAAGAGTCGCTAAAGAATGTTAAGGATATATAATCTTAATTAAGATTCGCTAACTTTTACTAATAATTTATTTAAGGTTATTCTAAGATCGTGGAGCCTCTTACCGACTTAATTAGGAAAGGTATCTCTTTTACTTAAGACAAACGTTATAAGGAGGTATTTTAGCGACTTAAAATAGAATTTATTAAAGAACTAATACTTTATAGCTTTAATAAGGAAAGGAAAAGTATTATCGAAACCGACGCCTTAAACACCTATACTGGCGTAGCGCACCTATAAAGGGACGATTAAGGACGGTTATATTTAGTGGCTTATTACTCGGAAAAGATGTCCCCGGCTAAGTAAAATTATAATATTTATAAGAAGGAACTTATAGTAATCGTTAAAGCGCTTAAACACTAGAAAATCTACTTATAAAGAGCTAAGTTCCCTGTTATTATTTACACTGATTATATAAATCTCTAAACCTTTATAATTACTAAGGTCCTTAATAATCAAAGGTTAGCTAAATAGTCGGAGGAATTCGCCTCTTTTGACTTAATTATTAAGTACGTCTAAGGAAAAGATAACGCTAGAGTAGACGCGTTAAGTAGATTGCCTAGGTATAAGAACGATAAGGTCTATAACGAGACCGCCTTATTAAAGTAACTAAATAATAAGGACATAGTACTTAATGTTCGAGAGGTCGCCGCTATTAAGTAGGACCTTAAGGGCCCTTAGTATAATATACTTAAGGAAGTATAAAAAAAGGACAGACTTTTACTAGATTATACTAAGGAGCTAATTAATAGGAATATTATAAGAAACGGAATTATACGAATTAACGGGAAAATCTGGCTTCTATTAATCTTAATAAAAGCGTACGTTAAGGAATAACACGGACTCCTCGCGTATAGACACTAAGGGATATAGAGAACGTATTTTAAGATCTTAAGGAACTATTAGGCCAAAGGACTTCGCGCTATAGTTAAGAAGGTGGTCGCTAATTATAATACCTATATTAAGAATAAGCCTTCCCGGCACGTACTTTATAAGTAGATGATTATAGTATTAGTACTATTAAAATCTTAGAGATTTATATCGTGGGACTTTATAGGGCCGCTGCCGCTATCGAAGGACCAGGTCACAGGGGTTAACTATAATATAATACTTGTTATTATAGAGAGACTTATTAAGTATATAATTCTAGTACTAGTTAAATCTACCTTTACGGCCGAAAACCTAGTATAAGTATACCTTAAGGAAGTAGTTTTTAAGTATAAAGTACCCGAAGAAATTGTGTCGGATCGAGACAAGCTGTTTACTTTAAAGTTCTAGAAAGCTTTAACGGCTTTTTTAGGAATTAACCGGAAGCTCTTAACGACATTCTATTTTTAGACTAATAAAGGAAACAAACGAATAAACTAGGTAGTCGAGGCGTATTTACGATATTACGTTAATTACTAGTAGGACAACTGGGTAGGGTTACTGCCCTTGGCAGAATTCGCCTATAATAGCTCGACCACAGAAATAACAAAAGTAACACCTTTTTTCGCGAATTACGGTTACGAACCTGTTACTTATAGAGAACTTAACGTTATTATTAAAGATAATAATATAGCCTGTATTTAGGTCTAAAAGATTTAAGACCTTTATAAAGAACTAATAAAAGAACTTTAGTTCGTGGCAGAAAAGAACGCGTATTATTATAACAAAACACGTAATTAAGAGTTAACGTTATAAGAAGAGGATAAGGTTTATCTTTTATAAAAAAAACATTAACATTAAGCGACTAAGCGATAAATTAGATTATAAGAAGCTAGGACTGTTTAAGGTTAAATAAGTTAAGGGACTATTAAATTACGAACTTTAGTTACTAACCACGATAAAGAAAATATTCCCGGTGTTTTACGTATTCTTATTAGAAAAGGTATTACTTAAAGCCTTATTAGCTTTAAAGACAATCGCTAAACTAGAAACCTTATTAAAAGAATATAAAGTAAAGGAACTATTAAATTATTAATATAAAAGAGGCGTTATAAGATATTTAGTAAAATAAAAGAACTACTTACTATTAAAAAACACATAAGAACTTAAATTAAACCTTCGTTACTTAGAACTGCTTATTAGTTTTTATTAATAAAACTTAGCTTTATTTAAAAGGGGTCCGCTAGGTTAAAGGAGAAGTTTATTGCCGGGTCGGGGGGGCCGCTAATAAAGTTAACGGAACTAGGGCGTTTCGCGCCCGTTAGCTTAGTAGTCTTTTAAGCCTCCTCCGTTTTCCTTTTTTTCTCTCTTTCTCTTGCCTTAGCTTTATTTAGTTTATTTAAAGTTTTTAGACTACGACAAAGTATTTCTCTTCCCCTTTTACGTAGCTTTACTTAGCGTTACTCGAGCTCGCGAACACGAGCTAGTCCGGCTATAGCCGCCTTAAAGGCTATGTCTTTTTTAAACTTTAGACAATTTTCCTTTATTTAAAGACTCTAAAGATTGTCGAAGAACACTTAAAGAGCGTCGCACTTTACTCCGCGACAAATATATTCCTTATACCTTTAGGACTTTTTATTTAAAATCACGTAATTACGATAGTAACAGATATAATTTAAACACAGTATATTAAGCGAACTATAAAAATTAATTATTTCAGTAAGCGCTATCTTTTATTTATACTTAGTTGTTTTAGAGGACATATTAAAAAAAGAAGACGGCCTGAGGCCGTTATTAATATTTCCTTTAGTATACTTAAAGCGTAAAGACACGTTAACGACAGAAGGGGGATAATGTCACGATTTAAAAGATTACGTGTGTCTTGGCTTTAAGGCTCGGCAGCCTTGTTATATAGAGAAGCTAAGACAAGGATAAAATCATAAGACTAGGGGTCACGTGATAACATAGAGCTTTTAAAGCTTTAAGATCTAGGGCTCTTGGAGCCTTAGGACTATAGGCTCTTAAAGGATTTAGCGGGAACCGAAGTTTTATATAAGTAAAGTAGTTTCTTTAGTAATAGAGCTTTATACTTAAATTATTATAATAAGTTTACTATTAAGTTTATTATTACTTGTAACGTCTTAATTCCTATTTAAGAACCCCGATCTTGTGACTTCACTTTATAGCTAATACTAACCGACGAAGCTTATACGCCGCGTACCGGTCAGAACCTAGCAACGTTACACTTACGAGCTTACGCGCTTTATGAGACATTTAGTAAAGTTTATACTAAAAATCTAAGCTTGATATAAATAAAGTAGTTTCTTAGGTAATAAATCTTCGTACTTAAATTTATATAATAATTTAATTATTACTCTAAGTATTGTGGAAGGGAAAAAGCCTAATAAACCACACAACAAGAGAGGTAGCATATAGTGAGGTACAGGAGAGACTCTAAGTATAAGAAATCGCGGATTAATTAAATCTAAAGATAATACATATCTAAAGAGTATAAAAAGTCGAGGGAGGGGAGGAGAAAAAAGTGTATTAAATAATATTTATAAAAGGTTCTTAGTTATTAAGTTGTTTTTAAGTATTAAACCCTTTTATATAAAAAGAGCCTATTCGGTTAAGTAATAAAGAAGCTACTAAGAGCCTTCCCTACTATATTCGTCCCCCTCTTCAAAAATTATACTCGCCCTCGAGCGACTTAATATAAAAGAAACACTTTACTAATTAAAAGCTCTATAAATTAACGTTATTAATAAGAAGCCTAGTAAAAAAGAAGTCCCGTAATAGTTAACCTGTCACTTTTAGAAGCAAACAATCGCCTCGCTTAGCGCCGCTAGCCTACTTTTATAAAGTTGACTTTCCCTCACTAACTTTCTAACTTTAACTCTCTAAATATAATAACCTCTCCTTAATATTATTCCTTTTATAGAACACTTTAATATACTTTAACTTCTTTACTTCTCCTCTTACTAATTAAATAACATCTCTTATACTTTCTTTTACTTTAATTCTCTTAAGAAAGTAAACTTCCTCGCTAAGCTTATATTAAAATTGACTTCACTATTATTTTTCTTATACTACTAAGGCAAGATCCCCTTCTATTTAATAATAACTTTAGCTACTATGACTCTAAGTATCCTTAAAGGTCTCTCTGTCACTAACTCTTTACTATTTAGTACCTTTAAGGTAATAACCTTAGTCTTTATTATTAACTTTAGCGCGCTATTAGAGTTTAACACCTTTAACTTCGCTATTACCTAGTCGTAAAAGTAATATAGTAAAGAGCTTCCCTTACTTACTTGCTTTTTTCTTACTAGACAGTAACTTCTTCCGTAATACTTACGTTAACCTATATATAATCTCTCCTTAGCTTTTTTATACCTCGATTTCTAAATAACAACTTTAATATAAAGTCAAGTCACTTTAACGCTATAAGTTAACCTTTTATAATACTATTTAAGCTCTACTAACTCGTCGTAAATCTTTAAGAAGAGTCCTTTATTATTAGCCACCTTAGAGGTACTATTAAGATCAGTTCACTCTATCTTAGCCTAAGCGCTCTTAACTTTAATACTAAGGGTCAATATTATAAAGGTCTTAACACGTCTTAACTTCGTAAGTTATACTTTTACCTCTTCTTTTTATATTTAACTAGCTATTTATAGATTATACTAATACCTTTCCTGCGGCGATTTAAAGTACCGCCACGGTTATTAATCCTTAACTCGTGTTTTAAAAAGTGATTAAAGTAAATTCTAAGACTTTACCTTAACGTCATTTAAATTAAGTATTAAACTGTCTAACCTTTTTATAACGCTAGTACTTATATTCTCTTTATAAGTTAAGGAAACGATGCCATTTGTCTTTTTTAGGCTCGTAAACCTAATAGAAATTAAGGCTACCTCGTATGACTACTTATATTAAACTCTACCCCTTAGGCTAAGAACATACGTGTCACGCCGTATTAATCTTCCCTTAATAATAAGTTACTAAGTAGCTTTTAGGTCCCTTTATAAATACGCTCTTATTACACTTACGTAAGTCATACTACTAAAAATAAGTAATATTATTTTATTAGTCTCTTATTCATCGGTTAATTAAATAAAGTAGAGGCTAAATTCGCTAACTCAAAGGTTTATAATAAAAAGTCGGGAGGAGTAAGTAAACTAACGGTCGTAATACGTCGAGTAAGGTTAAGAGGCTATAATAAGTTCTTAGTTCTTAGTATAATAGAAATATCCCCTTCTCTCCTTAATAAGTAAGTCACCTCCTATTATTAAAGCTAATAAAAGGGTCTTTAAAACAACTGAGCTTTCCGGGGGCAAAAGAGTTTAGTTAACTCAAGTATTATTAAGCTAGCAGTAATTAAGTATAAAATGGCATACTATAAGGTTCTGTCGGCTAGAGATCTTCTCGAAATAGTAGTTCGGTTATAATTAAGGTCTCTTAATTACTTTAGTTCTTTAATAAGAGTTAAAGAACTTGTTATTAATCTTAAGGTTAAAGCTAGACTTAACTCTTAACTAATTACTTTATAAGTTATTAACTTTATCCCTGTCTGTTTTACTTAATAACACCTTTCGGAATAATATAGTAGGCGGTGACGAAACATTTATAAGAATACTTAAGGTTGCTCCTTTAGCCTTAATTAGTTACTAGTACTTATTATTAAACTTAGTTAGAGGTCGAGGGTATAAAGTCTTTATTACTTTAGCGATGTTAATACAAGCCTAGAATAGCGGCACTCTTACTTATAAGTCTATTATAGTTATAAAACTATTATATTATATTTAAAAGTTATTTATAACTTATAGTCTCTTATTAATACTTTAAGTATAAAGTATATTACCTCTTATTTATTAGTATTAATAAACGGTAAGAAAAGTCTTTATTCTTTTAAACTTTTTAATAAGAAGGGACTAAGAAGTATAGACGTATATATAAAAGGGGCCTTAACTTAGTAGGCAAGAGACTTTAAATAAAGCTAATTAAAGGTAGTTAATTAATACTCGATCCTCGAAAGGTTCACTAACTAGGGGTCATTAACTAATAATATACTTAAATCTCTAGTACGTAAGGTAGGGTTAACGTTAATTATATTATAATTATTAATTTAAGGTTTTAGAGAGCACGGCTCTAATTCCGAGTGTATTATTAACTATTTATTAAGAGATTTCCTAGACTTTTGCCTACCTTATATAAATCGTGTGATTTATTTATTAATTTAAGGCTAGTTTGTTAATAGTACTCTTAGTGTTGTCCTTTATAAATCGCTATACGTTATATTAGGGTTAATAGCATTATAAGTGTTAGCTTTGTCTCTAGGAATAATAAACTTACTTTATTATTTCCTCTCTTTTTATTAATTGCTGAGAGTTAGCGCCTAAGTATATTACGTTTATATTTTTCGGGGTGTCTAGTACGTTAGACTCGAATTTCTAGCCTAGGCTATAAATTTAACTTGCCGTTTTAGAATCTAGTCTTATAAATTAAGCCTAATAATTAACTTATTTAAACAAAGTTACTTTTTGCCGCCTAAAATATCGCCGGCTTAATAATAGTAGTCTCGTTTTAAACTTATTATATGTTCGTATATAGTAAGTAGTTTATAAGGGCGCTAGTTTTTTATTAAGTTTTACTTTAAAAAATTAGTGTTCTTATAACGCAAGGCTAATGTTCTCTTTAACTTACTTAGTGTTGGGATAGCCTTAGCTAGGGGGCATTCTCATACTCTGACAGCTTCTAAAGATAATCGTCTCTCTTAGCCTAATAAAACTTAGTTTTATACTTTACCTCCTAGTTTCGTATAAGTAATACTTATACGAGCTACGGGGTTAAGTACTTAATATATTTAAGGTAGCTTTCCCTTTTGTATAAAAGGGACACACGGAATATACTTAATTAAACTTCACTTATTATATTCTTTGTCACCTTAATATTAAGTATCGAACCTTAGTTAGATACTAACACTAATTAGTAGTTAAATAACTATAAAACAGTTAGGTAATACTTTTATACGACGACAATCGGAAAGATAGACTAGAGAGGTAAACTAATCAGACCTTACGTTAGTGATTAGTAAAAGAAGACGATTTATACAATTTAAGGATTAACGGAACGTAAATATAACTTAATAACTTTTATTAACTTTTATATAAAGAAGGATACGATAATTCTATTACTAAAGGTCACTTACTTATTAAATATAAAAGTATAAGGGGAACCTTTTAACTTTGCGGACGACAAGTATTAAACGCTTAAGCGAGTTAATAACTATATTACTTTAGCCCTCGTATAATATTACTGTGGTGGGGACAGCCCCTGATTTCTTTTGTCACATGACTGCGCTGGTCCTTCGCATATATAAAGAGCTAACACTTGATTATAAAACGTTAAGAACGCAACACTAAATATATTTTATTTATTAAAACTCTTTTCCTTCCCCTCTTTTGCTAATTTATACTCTTTAAATATATAATATCTTTAGATTTAATTAATTTATTATTTATAGAGCCTAGAATCTCCTCCGGTAGTTCGCTATATACTACCCTCTTATTATATAGATTAGGGTTTGTCCCTCTTATATATTTTTAGTAACTAATGTAAGGAGTGAGTTATTACTAGAGGAGGAGCTAAGTAAGTATAATAGTAAGGCCCTTATATACTAATGTCGTTATACTCGGGTGGTACCACTGATTCCGGTTCAGAATCGACATATTTAAGGGGTAAAATCCTGTGTGGCAAAATGTGTATTCAAGAAAAGGAGAGCTCTGTACTAGAGCCCCCCCTTAAATACTCGTTAAGCGAGTATGTGACTAAAAACGTGACTATTAAACTAACACTGGCAGTTTTTCCTTTTCGAGAGACGTCTCCCTCGAACTAAATGCTAATCTAGTAGCTAGTAATTAATTAAACAAACAACGACAAGTCTCTAAATATAAAGAAGCTAATTATTCCTTATTCTTATTTATACTCTCGAAAGCCTTAATACCGGAGTTAATATAACTGGTATAGGACCCCTTATAGTGGAACTTGTCGGCTATTTAGGTTGATTCAGTACTAAAGCGAAATTGTCGTTAAAGCGCACGAAGCTTATTAAGACTTAATTTCCGAATCGAGCAACGTGGCTTCGAAGAAAGGGGGAAAAATCGGAAAAAGGAGGTATCAAAAGGAAGCTCGACAGCTAGTAATTCTGAGGCGTGCAGAAGAGGGGATCGAGCTGGCTCAATAAAGAGGTCGAAGTTGGCGTATTACTGTAGGAGGTCGTCTGCGGCAAAGGAAAAGGGGTGTATTCGAAAAGAAGTAATCGTCCTGCCTTTTACTCGAGAAAGAATCTCGCCGGCTTCGAACTCATCGCTGTGGGGGTCGTTGTAGCGGAGAAAAGGGGTAATTCGAAAAAGAAGAGGTCCTTCGAATAGGTGCTTCGAAGGAAAGAGCTTCGACTAGCTTAGTGAAGAGGTCGACGTTAATAATTCTGAGGCGTGCAGAAGTCGTGTGGTGGACATAGCAATTCGATATTACGTAGAGAGCGAATACTACACGTAAGAGGTCGAAAAGCCTTAAAGGTAAAGGTATTATTAGAATACCAGAGAGCGAATACTGTAGTATTCCGAATATATCTCCCTTAATATATCGTACGAAGTAGTAGAGAGCGAATACTGCATAGCTTTGAGGATATCTCTTCGAGTTTAGCTAATTAACTTGTTAATTAACTACTAAGTAATTCGCAATTAATTAATGTCGTTATACTCAGGTAGTACTACTAATTCCGGTTTAGAATCGACACATTTAAGGGGTAAAATCCTGTGTGGCAAAATGTGTGTTCAAGAAAAGGAGAGCTCTGTACTAGAGCCCCCCCTTAAATACTCGTTAAGCGAGCATGTGACTAAAAACGTGACTATTAAACCAACAACTAACTTATATAAAGAGAATTAAGAAAAACGACAATTGTCTAAACTAAAGGAGTTATTTAGTTAATTATCTCTTAGCCCTTAAGGCAAAACGACGAATATAGAGAATATAGACCTTTAACTTAAGGAGAATAAAGATTACTAAGGAACTAAGGAAAGTTATAAAGTAAGAGCACTTATAGTATTAAAAAATCTGTCTCCTTTAGGCTACTGTTTTAATTTTATTATTTCGAGATATAGTGCTTAGCCACTTTGCACTAGTTTTTATTCTCAGTAAAGGTTCTAGTGTTTTTAGACGTAACTAGTATTCTTTAAACGCTAGGAAAAGTCGAGACTTTATAACGGAACTAAAATTAATATATTAAAGGCTTAAGCAGAGTATTAGTAAGCCTGTATTTCGGAGTATTTAGCTGTTAGATTTTGACTTCGGTAACTCGTGCCGATTCTACGCGAGAATAGCCGGAGTAATCTCCACTGCTTACGCGGACCGGAAATTACTCTCGTATTCGATTACGTAGTCCGTAAGAGCCACGTAATCGATTACGTAGTCGTCGAAGCTTCTAGAGAAGCTAATATTGTATATAACTACCGAAGAGCCCTTATGGCTCTTCTCTCAAGCAAGCAATCTACTTTGTCTCTAATCACGTGTTCACCTACTGCACTTCCTCTCTTCTGATTGGCTCACCTATTTTCACAAATTTCCCTTTGAATCCACAAAACGAGCAACGTATCTTATGTTTGGACTAATGTTAGTTTTTGCCACCTTTTGGTACCTCTATTCTTCTCGATAAGCTCTAGTGACTCCTTAATATCCTTAACCGCGAAAACAGTATAAACATTAACTGTATCTTTATTCTTCTCGTTTTGTAAAGAGATCTTAGTTTCATTCTTAAGGAAGAAACATACGTATAAGGAACCGCTTCTAGTAAAGAAGTATGTCTCCTTAATATCCTCTAGAAGAGAAGGGCTGCCGAATTCCATGCATTTCCAGTCGAATACTACTATGTAAAACTTTCGGGCTCGGACAGGATCGGTAACTGGGATCCAAATGCCAACCTTTGCGTAGGGATCGTTAGAATACTAGTGGAGATATAGTAAGCCCTGGGCTGGAAAATGGAGGATGTGGAGCAAATCGACCAAAGACTTACATTAGTAGACAGAATGCTAATGGAGAAAAAACAAATGGGTCAATAGTAAAGCAATATTACTCTTTGTAAATAGTACTTAATTGAGCTGGAACAATATAAAAAGCTGTGGCAGAATTTTTAATCCTAAGCTGTGAAAATTTTCCTACGAATTTAAACACAAATCAAAGCTTTAAGAAAGTGTAACCTGAAGAAATAGTAACTCGTCTATAATGTACAGATCGACCTACTGTTAGGAAATTAGAGTAACCAACCGCCGGGCTTACCTATTAGAGCTGTCAGCATTATCGTATTGACGATGCGGAGATCTTGCGCTACATTTCATACATGGTACTGAATTTGGATTTGTCCACCGCTTGTCTCCTAAACGGCGGTCGGAACAACAGAGTTTCAATTGGTCCATGCCCTCATCCCGTGTCAACGCGTTCACTTCGTGATTCATCATATGCGTGACACGTCACGCATACAGAGACCACGGCTGACTCCTCCCCCCGTGTCGAAGACCGAGAGAAAAGAAAAATCGATATTCACCTGGGTAGGTCAAAGCTAAGTTCTGATTTTACTTTGCAGAGAATACCTAAGTTAGTAGCTTAGTTTGAGAAATGATGGTAGCCATCAAGAAGCAATGCTCCGGAGGATGTTGATGGTTTTCATCTCCCCGAGGCACTTCTCACATACTCTACTAAAATCATGTACGGTACCGTACTTCTCACGGCACCGTGCCCTTGACAGCTGGCATCGAGATATGCAAATGGTGCAAGTGGGACAACATAAATCTTGGTCGCAGACATTGTGGGTGGCAGTCACAATTGAAGTCCCTCAGCCTGATATGGCTGCACCACTCTGTCTGCTAACAAACCTGGAAGAAACTGATGAAGGTGCGGTGCTACGGGAGATGATTGGAAGTTGGTGGATAAATGCATGCGCGCATAGAATTGGCTTGAAGCAGAACGCTGTAATAGGAAACTGGGTGAGGCTGCGATCATCAATACAAAGCCTCATAGCGCACCCTGGTGTCGCTCTGGCCAATACGCAATGTAACTTTGAGCGGACACTGACTTTCCTAATCCGACACAATACCATGCGAAGCTTGCAGACTTGAAAAGCATGGAGGATCATCTACTGCATTGTTATTTCTCTGTTAAGACTGTCATTGTGTGTCTGGAATTGGCACACTGTTGAGCATGAGGTTGATAGATGTTAAATATGTGCGCGGGTGCGGAGTT
Organism: Leptodontidium sp. 2 PMI_412; assembly: GCA_021432625.1. Lineage (NCBI taxonomy): Eukaryota > Fungi > Ascomycota > Leotiomycetes > Helotiales > Leptodontidiaceae > Leptodontidium > Leptodontidium sp. 2 PMI_412. Next base: position 54,665 of record MU270423.1, read on the forward strand.
TTGGGTTTGTTGATCTCTGTACCTGCGTACTTATGATCACGCTGCCCCTATTTCCCCTATTACTCTGTACGCTCTCTCAGATAGAATTCTATATGCTTTTCTATCAAGATGGACGGAGATGCAGAGCCTCACTGATTCGAGCGAGGTAAGAACTCGAGACGAGTGCAACTGTTCGGTGACAGGTTCGGCCTAGGATAATTCGAGGCGGGCTCGTCTCTGCATAATAAATAATGCATGTTGACAGAAAAGCATGTAGAATTCTATCTGAGAGAGCGTACAGAGTAATAGGGGAAATAGGGGCAGCGTGATCATATGTACGTAGGTACTGAGATCTACGCTACACAGCCCATATTTCTAACACATGTGCATAATTTCTCTCAACCTGTCAACTTCCCTGGTGTTATCTGCCACCTTATCCAATCATGTTTTATCGTGGCCACCGTCCATACAGTACAACGTTGTAAGCATCAGCGCAGAGTCCACAATTTCAGCAACAAGTGTCGGTGTTTCTTTACGCCGCGATTTTGAGCCGCACCGATGTCTTATGTCATACGGAAAACGACATGCGGACAGTTCCTTCCCCGAACACCTACACACCTAACTTCGAGCCCAGTCTAGAAGTATATCGAGAAAAGTCTTGTTTCGTCAAAGCCTCATCCTCCAAAACTTTCACAGCATTTCCTGTCACGACCCTGGCCAGACCCACGACAATGCTTAGACGTATGGTCCTCAGCCTAATTGCGACAAAAATTCTCAATAGGGCCACGAGGCATGTGGTCGCGTTGAAACCTAGTATTGTTGCTAGGTCTTTCCACATCAGCCCGTCATATCATAGCAATTGCGACTTCGGCAGGCCTTGTCAATGCACCTAGTGTAGGGAAGACGCACAGAAATCTTTCTGTGAAGTTTGCCAAGTCCGACCGGCTGTGCATCAGTCCTCCGAATGGTCTCGCGACCGCAAGGGTTTCTCATCTTACACTTTTACCTCTTTCTGTCAACGATGCTGGGAGAAGAATATGGGGAAAAGGAGGGAAAAGGAGCACGAAATAGAGCAAACGCTAGTCTCCCGCAAAATGCGAATGGACGATATGATAGAGTATGTGAGGGGAATCCATCCTGCGGAACAAGTTCCCATCGGTTATACCGTTGAGAAGCTTCTAAACGACACTAGATCCGTGTTGAACTCTTCTAAACGGCGGCACCAGCGGCATTTAATAGAATGCTTATCGCAAGATCTACAAATTGTGAAAGTGCGGAACAGGTATATGTGCGATAAACGGCGAGTTGACGCTATGGATTTCAAATTGTGGTTCTTCTATCGGCGGCCGGACATTAATGTTTGAAACACTCCGAAATGCACAATCTATAAATCATATTTGGAGACCGAGACGATAGTTGCAGGTTTGGGAGGTGTGGAGAGTAAGAAGCTGGAGAGACTGCTGTTCGACGCCTCACCGCGGAGATCGGTATTGCCCGGGCTCGGCGGCGAAATATCGTCTCTGAGGAGTACCAAGCCGACTACTTCCGCCGTCGCCCGATAGAAGATGTCGAGAGATACAAGTAGATCGCAACGATTTTGAAGACAGTCAAGGCTATTCCTAATTATGTTTCGGTACTCTCAGACTGCACTCATTAGTATCACTATTCAACTCGTCGGCGACACCGGTGCAAAGGAAGGAGATGCCGTTGTTAATGGGTATTGGCTTGTCTACCTAGACTTGTTCATTTACATTGGCTTGGCTGTAGATATTCCCCCTCATCATGCAGAAGTCAAGCTGCTAACTTGAATAGGTATCCAGAGCTATCTACGTCCATCAACTCAATAGGCTTAAGGTCATGATCAGGGGCACATTGGTTGGATTGATCTATCACCGATCCCTGCACGTTCAAGGTGGCAAGCATAATGATGGGAATGCCCTTACCCTCATGAACACTGACGTCGACAGCCTGGATTCGATTGGAGAAACTTTTCATAAGACGTGGGCTCAGTTCGTAGAAGTGGTTGTTGGGATAGCTTTGCTTGTGAGGCAAATTGGATGGCTATGCCCTGTCCCACTGGTAATTATTTGTTGTAGGTTTTTGTCTCCCTCGATGCACGACTACCGTCAACTAATGTGTCAAAGTCTGCTCTCAAGTGAGTCGATATATCGCCAATCATCTTCAGATTAGATAAAAAGCGTGGAACAGTGCGACACAGAAACGTTTGACTGTGATTACATCGATGTTGAATTCTGCCAAAAGCATCAAGATGCTTGGTGTGACCGGAGTAATGAAGTCAAATATCTGTGACCTGCGAGATCAGGAGATTGAGACTTCCAAGGAACTGTGCTGGATTATGGTAGCTTATAATGCGAGCGGTAAGTTGACAGTTCTTCCAGCTTCAGGAACTCAAGTTACTCACTTCAACAGCGAATGCTCTCGGCACCTTTGCCCCAGTGTTAACGCTGGTGCTTTTTGCAATAGTGACCAAGTCCAAAGACGGCAACAGCCTAGACCCCAGCACGGCTTTCACATCGGTTGCGCTCTTCTCCATGGTTACTCATCTTGCCAATATGGTTACGACGATGGTGCCTCGAGCGGTTGCCTCAATGGCCAATTTCGAGCGCATCTAGAATTACCTCCTGCAATCATCGAGAAACGACCAAAGGCTCGATCTTAAGACTTCGCTGGCGTCAAGCCTGTCGCTGAATTCCGGAAATTGTGCGATGGTAATGGTCGAAAATCTAACAATACAACCTAGCTCGGCGACGACACCGATCCTCAGAGATATCAATCTCAATATTGAATCATGTTCGGTGATCATGTGCTCGGGGCGTGTTGGAAGCGGAAAGACGACTCTGGCTACGGCTATTTTGGGAGAGATAGAACCCACAAACGGATCTGTGAAGCTTGCCACAAAGCGTGTTGGATTGTGCGCTCAAGTACCCTGGCTGCTGAGTGGTGCTATAAAGGAGGCGATTCAAGGAGGTTCCATGGCATCTAGTGGAAACACAATCTGGTACAAATCCGTCGTCGATGCTTGCGATCTTCAGGCAGACTTTTAAGTTTTACTAAAAGGAGACATAATAGAAATTAGTAGTTGAGAACGAGTCTCTCGGGTGGTTAGCGGCAACGTTTAGTGAGTCTGGTGGTCATAATACGTGGTTTCCGGTATATCTACTGATCGGAGTTGAAGACCCTTGCTCGTGCTATCTAAGATGTGATATTCTTGTTCTCGATGATCTATTTAGTGCCCTCGACAACAAGACAGAAAGACATGTTGTTGACAGCTTGCTCGGCAAATCTGGGATCCTTAAGACGCTAAAGATGACTGTTTTTCTAATCACTAACTCAAGTAATTTATTAGTTCTATTCTTGTAATACTACGGATTGTAAATCTAATAGTTATAAGCCTAGTATTTTAATCTTATAGATGAGGTTATTATCTTGGGAGATTCAACGATCCTCGCGCGAGGCAAATGGGATGAACTGAAGAACTCGCCTCACGGGATTGAAAAGATTCAGATAGGAGGCGATGATGAAAAGGAACATAAGAGAGTGGCTACATGTGAAACTACCATGATATCGAAGAAGCGAAACCGGTCTAGGGTAGACGCCGCCACTGACCTGACGCGGAAGACTGGGGATTTCGCTCTTTATGGTAGACACCCTCGTCCTTCGAAATTCGCACGGAACTTATATATCTGTAGGATATTATATAAAGTCTGTTGGGATCGCTAATGCGATTTATCTTGTCTCCTGCGCTGCTGCGTACTCGTTTTTCTTGGCCTTTACGCAGTATTGGTTGAAGTGGTGGACCGAATCCCCGCCTGGACACACTTGGTTCTACATGGCAGGATACCTCCTGATAGCTTTCATAGCATGGAGTGCTACAAGTGCTAGGATGGTGTATGACCCGAGCTAGACGCCTTGGCTTCGAAGACTGATTAGAGAAGGGTTGTGCAAATTGGGATCGCGCCTCAATCGGGATGAGTTCTCCATGAGAGACTCCCGAGTGCTACCATCGGGTAAGTTTAATTTCCTGTGATATAGACACGGCGTTCTATCTAATCTTTGATTAGAGTGCTCCGTTATCATACTATTCTACGACTGATACGGACACAATCTTGAATCGGTAAGGATAAGTAATGCAGAGTTAGGTTTCGCTATAGTAACCTACCTCCCTAGGTTCGGCCAGGACATCCAGCTTGTTGATAAACAATTACCACCTGCACTGAACAACATCATTGTTCGTAAGCTACCCTGCTCCCTCCAGCCTTGCATCAAATTCTAATACATAGTAGAAGTCTTCAAACTTACTATGCAGGCGGCACTGCTCTTCGGTGTTCAGTGGCCGCTGCTCGTCACTTTGCCTTTTTGTGCTATTGTCGTGTACTTTCTCCAGAGTATATACCTCGTTGCAAATACAACACTACTTAGTCTCGTGACGGCTTGGACCGATATCGAGATCTCGCTGGGCGCGGTTTCCAGACTGCGATCGGCGATCGTGCAGACGCCTGTGGAGGATCAGGCTGGGGAGGATCTAGTCCCGCCTGAGAGCTGGCCGGCAAGGGGAGAGAGAGGTGGTGTTGGAAAATGTGGCGCCACCTCTGTGCTTTCGGTAGCAGGAGCGATAATTATTCTTGTGCTGGTGATTCCGACACCTCTTCCACTGCTGTCGACGAAACATCAGGGTCGGTAATTAGTCGACATCCTGAACATGCCGCTGTTGTCGTTCCCAGTCCTATCACCAGGCCAACTCCAGCTCCTGTGGGGGACAAGTTCAAAAACAAAACTTGAGAAGCGAAAACATGTATACAATCGCCGATTAATAGTAGGTATCCGCTGGTAGTCACCTCACCTACCCATCTGCTCATAATGAGCTACCAATCAGAGGTTTATTTATGGATGGCAGAGCGGACGGGATGCTTATCCTTATCGCACCAGTCAATCCCTCCATGACTCGGATTGGCCCGCTCTACCCCGCACTTCCCATTTGGACCTATCAATGGACAGATTGGGCAATTCTCATCGCAGCCCAATCCCAAGATGGCACGGACCACTTACCAACTTAGGCTAGTGGTCCTTGGCGTCTGACTCGGGATAGGCTGCCGAAAGCGGCTGAGAAACTCCGGGGCTGAAGGGCTGCGATAACGGGTTGCCCAGCTCTCCTCCTGACTTCTGAGTCTACCTATGGTACATGAGAATCAGTTCGGCAGGGCAGTGATTGGTGTCTAAAGGCAGACTTCGGGCTAGATATCTCTCCGAGATGCGTGAGGTGAGGCATTAAATTCACTTTGCCCACAGGACGAGAGCCAACATAATCGGCCTTCCCCTTTCCCCTTCCTGGCGAAATAAATGCTTCTTTCTGTATGGCAAAAGTCCGACTCTTCAGCTTTCACTTCTTTGTATGCCCAGTGTCCTTTAGCAACCCCAACGACGGCTCTGGTGGTAACTCGACTAATTCCGCTGTTCACTCTCTCCGATAGCTCCAATGAGCCGATATACTTACGCCAGGCTGTTGGATGCAGCCGACATCCGGATCCTTGAGCTGAGCCCTGGGAAAGGCAAGGAAGAGGTAGTTGTTCAACTATCAAGCACCCCACTGAAGACCGCGCCTCACTATGAGGCCCTGTCTTACACTTGGGGGGACCCTACCATAACCCGGTCTATTCTTTGCTCGGATGGCGTTGTTTCCGTAACGACAAACCTCCATGACGCCCTAGCAAACCTAAGATACAAAGACCGGCCGCGGTACTTATGGGTGGATGCGATCTGTATCAACCAAACCGACAGCGAAGAAAAAAGCACACAGATCCCCTTGATGGGTGAAATATACTCCTCTGCGCAACAGGTTGTAGTGTGGCTGGGTCGAATGACTGATGATGTTACCGGCGTGTTTAGCTGCCTTAGGAAGATGGAAAAGTTTGTCCCGATGTACGGGTACGGATCATTCAATATGGATAGATTTATGAGACTGGACTACAGCGCCGTGGTCAATTTGTTCCAACGGCCATACTTCCGGCGCAGATGGATTGTTCAGGAAGTCGTTAAATCAAACCATGCGATTGCCGTGTGCGGGCACGAAACGATCCCATGGCTCACAATCGAGAGTGTGGCCAGTGGTATTTTCGCTCGGGGCTTGTCATCCTTAATGACTCCTGAGGAGGACGAACAAATGGGATTTAGTGCTATGAACAACATTGCGACAATTAGAGCCGGGAAAGTCAAGAGATCACTATTCAACTTACGGAAGGCCACATGGCTTTTTGAATGCACTTCTCCACACGACCGTCTGTACTCCCTTTTAGGGATGGCCTCTGATCTCCATGAGTACGATGACATCAAACCCGATTACACCTTGAGCCACGTGGATGTATTCACGAAGTTTGCAGCTTCATCTATTTTACGCAATATGGATTTGGATATCTTACCACCTTGCTCCATGAGCGAGGCCCCTATGCCATCTTGGGTTCAACAATTCGATAAGTACAGCATGCTGGGCACCATCAAGATACCGGAATCCGGGTGGTCATTCAATGCGACGAAGGACACGCCTGTGCAGTGTAGCTTTTCGGACGACGGACACGTTCTCCGTGTCAGTGGAAAATCCGTTGACATAATCAAGTCGATTGTCCCCACTCCAGCAAACACACCTGTGGACGAATTCCCAGGAGATCTAGATGAGTTAATGGCAGCCTTGGAGGTAAGTAGCGGGCCACTCAACACCATGGCGCGTCAAGCCATGTATTTGCTCGCGTCTCGGAAATTAGCTGCGGGAGACAACCTGGAGAGTTTCTTGCTAGATTCGAATAAATACGAACAGTTCTGCAGAGTATTACTTTGCGACACGCCCTACAGGGAAAGGGCATCAGGCGAGTTTGTAGAGCCTCTGACAAAGCTTTTCGCTCTACAAGAACTTTTCTGCGGGGGTCCTACCACTGAAATTGTCGATCGACTCCCAGAGTGTATCGACCTCGCGCAGAGTATTGGGCCCCTGCTGTCTCTCATCACCTTCCATCGATCTTTCTGTATTACGGGTGAGGGGCGAATGGGCGAGATGCCACAAAACGCGAAAGTTGGAGACTTGGTGTGTGTCCTGTTTGGCGGGAAAGTACCATATGTCCTCAGGCCTCGTGGTGACGGTCGGTATACGTATGTCGGCGATTGCTTCGTTTATGGGCTCATGGATGGGGAGGCCATGGATATGGAGAATATCCAAGCCCAAGAATTCGCTTTAGTTTAGGCCAGCGTTACGATCACGAGGAGAGCAAGTCCTGATTGAGTCTATAGGAGTTATGGGAGCAAATTCGAGGTATTCTTTCCACGCACCATAGCCTTTGGATAGATTTGAACATCGGACATGTCGGTTTATATACCGTATAGACCTCAACTTGTGAAGAAGGCTGTGTGTGATGTAGAGAAGCCCCCAAAAAATCAGGCGTATCCACGCGTTGGTTATGGCCTGGTTGGCGGCCAGTAATTTTAGGCAGCGTTGTGGTGTTAGACCTGCTGTTTTCGGCGGGTTTGGTCGCTGTTTTACGCGGGCTCGAACCCTCCACAACTCATCACGTGTGGACATGGAGGGACACACGGAATGTTGGAAGATACCTACCTACACCCTTTTTGGAATGGCGTTTTCGATTAATGGTGGGAAAGGGAGGGAAATGAAAAGTAATCGGAATTGGAATCGGCCGCCTTGCTGGAGAGGCTGGGTGCTGTGTGAGTGGCACTTACGAAGCAGCACTTACTGGGAGGTGAGATGGAAGGAGAAAGAAAGAATCGATTGTGAGTTGGAGAAACGGGACATGGAAGATTATTGGGAGGTGGAAAGCAGTTCGGATGAGATAACGAATATTCGCTTCTATTGTTCTTTGTTTGATGGTAATAGAGTTTACTATGAAGACACGGGCGAATAATACAGGACGTAGTGTAGCAGAGGCCGAGAACAATGAGAAATTTTGACATGACACTTTCCGCTTTGCCCCTGCATTGTTTACAGGTTTACTCGAAAAGTAGAAACGCGTCTTTCCCTCTCTTTGACTTTAGAAACTTACTAAGATAACAAGTGCGATAACACAAATTACAAGTGGTAGTAATGCGCTTGGAGCAGGGCTGAAGAAAACCAGGCGGAGTCAACGGCGAAATTTGATAGCCAGAGTCCGTAAGAGTTTAGACTGAGCGAGAGGTAGAGAAGCCAAGAAGGCCTGATTCGTAGATATCAAGGCTCCCTTTGTGTAGAAGTTTGATCTCCTGACGTCTGGTCCAAACCACGCAAGTCTTCTTGAGTACTTGTATTCAGCGGCGGGCTGAGCAAGTATATACTTGGCTAATTCTACATATCAGATTTATTTTCTTTAAGTTGACATGAAATATGGGCTCCCTCCACCCGTTCAGCTGGTAGGCTGCAGTATCTACATGTGGGGCTCGACGCCACATCCCTCCGTACTCGAAGATAAGGCAGCATCACAAAAAGTATACGTATGGACTCCATCAAGACTCGTTGTATTAAAGACCATGTATCATATACCATTTGCTTTACTCACGACAGCATGGTTAGGTTCCGATCAACAAGACTCACTGCCAGAGAGATTGCTGTTATCCGCTAGAAGATGAGGCTCACTCACTTGATCTACCTGGTGGATTACTTTGCTCCATTCTCTTAACCCCTACTAGCTTTAGCAAATGTCTCGCCAAACGAAGGGATACATCCTGCCTACCCGAGAGTGGCCTTCATGCATTTAGCCTAATTTCGGGGTCAAGACCAAATATTCGATTACGAATTCTTGCAAATATAAGAAAGTTGAAAAGGGATTGGGATTGAGGCAGAACCATACTTGCTACTTGCTATGAGGTATGTTGAAATGAATTATGTTAGATGGGAAAGATTGAAAGTCCGCCCTTCTGTATTACAACAGTCGTTAGAATCGCATACCTTAGTTATTCTCTACTATAAGACGGAGATTCCGAATCCCTAGTAGTATATACTACTAGTTCTATAGCTTGAGAAGTTACTTAGGCCTGTGAGCTATTATTTATTATAATTATATTATTATCTTATAAGTCCTAGATAACGTATCGAAGAGCTAAGGGAGTTCATCGAGCTTGTAGAGGGTTTATAATAGGCTCGTTCATTCGAGTGACGCTATAGGCTAAAAGTTACTTGTTGTTGTCGTAGAGAGGCTCTTTTAACTCCAATAAAGTATCTGTTATTTTAATAAAATATTATTAAAAAAGTTAAAATAATAATATTTATGTCATTTTACTTAATAAGGGGGGAAAAGCTTTCGAGTGACAACAAGACTAGTTTAGCCGCAAGCCACTCAGCTGATTTGAGCAGTAACAAATTCCTTTGACGCCCGAATTTTAGGCTTCCGAGTGTGATTGTACATACAAACGGCAGTCTCAGCTTTGTTCAAAGGAGTAAACAATTCGGTGCTCGATGGGAGTGGATGGACTGTGATGTTGCTGAGCTTGAAATGACATCTACTCACCCAGCTATGGAAAACCGGCCGCATTTTGCTCCGCTTGAAAGGGTGTGGTCAAATTTCGTTGCCGTTAAACCTAATAGGTATCAGTATTTCTTTTTTCAAGGGCCAAGTCTGATTGTGGTGGTAGGCGCATCACGAGTTTCTTCAGCATTTAATTAAAGTCCGGCGCTTCGCTTTTGCTGTGCAGAGAAGCGAACTTACGACAAAACTCAATCGGCTTGGGGAGCCCTTCAGCCAGTTCGTAAAACCTGCGAATATAGTAATGTGCATTAGGAATGCTCTTGAACGATCCCCAGGCGATACGTTTTGGGGTGAAATCGCCCACAATAGCGTGAATGGCTGCTGTCGACTCAAATTCACCATGAAGGGCTTTCATTCCATGATCACCATGGGAGACTTATAGTCCATTTCTGTCAGCAATGAAATAACAGAAAATACTCCGTTATGCCTGATTATTATAATAAAATCCACCTTCATAAAGTAGCTCTCTTCTTCTCCATCCTCGTTTCTAATATTGATTCTGTAGCTTTGAGCCCAAGCTGAAGACCCATGTTCAACAACACTCAAGGGATGCTTGAGTGTGGGTATGTCTTATAACAGCTATATCAGCTTTCGGTTATTTTAATGAGAAACATTCGTGGACCTAACGAATTACTTCCGCAGTGATGGTATGTACACTGCTGATTCCTGTTGTGGCCGACATGCCTTCGGTAGTGTGTCTGACGGAGATTTTCGACTTGAATAATGTGGTTTTCTCACTATTTGTGGACCCCTCGAAGTACTAGTAATTCAGAGAGGAGCTAGTTACTTATTTCACTCGATTGCTATCTACCATGAAACACCAACAGATGCACAAGCATCGTTCAACTTCGAAGCTGTGACTCGCGAGCGCTTCAAGCAAGCAAGGTGCGTGCCCAACCGCTGTCATCCAGTTCAAACACCGCAGGTTTTCCACGGCCGAGACTTCGTAGCAGTCGTGGACAGAGAATGTATTCGCTACGCCAGAATGCGAGAGCGGTCAGTCGTGCGAACAGACGGTCCATGTGTCAAGCTGGCCCTCGCAGAGTCCGTGGATCGCAATGAGACTGTTTGAAGCATTAGAACATGATCAAAGGCTCGGTCGCAAACATTAGAAGAACGGAACGAAGGCATACTCTACAGTCGGGACCTTCACAGAGGGGATCCAGCGGATCATCCTTGTTCAGGATAATAATACTTATCTCATTAGGTCAGCACATCCAACTCAACACATGATCTTTGGCGGGACGAGAATCGGTTGTGTAAAAGTGAGGATATCGACTGTGAACGATTGATTAGAACACGATGTTCTACAACGGAGGAGACCACAGCACACAGCCTCAGATACCTATGTAGAATCTCTATACATGCTCAAAGTACGCAAAATGCAACTATCGTCCAGCAAAATTCAGACCGACTCAGGAGCACACTCAATATACTATTCCTCCAACATTTCAGACGTTCTGCCGAGCAAACAAGAGGATTGAACTCTAAATCACAACCGAGAACACCAGGCTAAACCCATAACAGTCGATGACTCGAGACAAATACCGACGAATCAGAAAGGAGCTGTAAAACAGAGTATTTGAGCCGCATTGTCCGTCTCCACTCTCATGCGTTCGTTCATGCGAGACGTGCAACAAAAGATTATCGCTCGTTTACGGAGGTAATTCAGACAGGCGAGACTTTGACAGTTCGGCAAGCGAGATAGGGGTTCAGCCTCATGATTCTGTTGATGTCGTGAACTGACTTGCAACTACTATTCACTATTCCCGCCCTTCCCATCATATGCATTTAGCGCCTAACCCACCCAGTATGCACCCACCTCCTAACCATCATCGTCTCCTCAACCCACGCCTCCTCTCTGACAGGCACAAGCTTCTTCGGTCTCCAGCACGGCGCAGCGATGACCCACAGCACCCGCGTGCCAGCTGCTGCTACTAACAACAAGAAACCTATCTCAAAACTCACCCCGATTTTCGTCCCGGGGAACAGCAGTCCGGTTTCGTTGCGGAATATCGAGTAGGTGAGGCCGATGGAAGGGATGAGGAATAGGCTGTCTAGCAGGGTGAGGGTGTAGGGGAGCGAGGAGAGACAGGTGGGGTAGAAGAGGGAAATAGGGAGGGAGAGGAAGTTGAGGAGGGTGGAGAGGATGAGGAGGGTTGAGGTTGCGGTTGAGAGATGCTGGACGTGGGTGTGTTTTATTTTTGATATGGGGAGGGAGGTAGTGTTTGACGAAGTGAAAGAGGTTGGAATTGTGGTGTTTGTGGCGGTAATGTCGGTGAAGATGGCGGAGGTGAGGTTGAATGCGCTAGGGAACTTGGATTTACAGGTTGTAGACCCGTTTGAGAGACGACAAACTCCTTCACGCTTGTTAGTCATGGCATATTCTTGAAATTATCATACAAATAGGAATTTGTTCTTGAACAAAATATAGAAAAGAAAGGACGAACCCGAGAACCCGAAAGCATATCGCTCCACCCCACCAGCACACGCCGATGTATTTGCTGTAAGACTGCAAGTACTCCCCGTCACCACGCGCGTTAAAGGATTTGCATCAACAGAGAATATTCTATAGCGCGAATCGAATGACGTGCGGCAGCCGGAGAGCACACAGACACACAATGAGAAGACGCCTTTGTGTTGGTCGTTAGCGAGGCGGGATGCTTGAGCGCGAGGAACAAATACCTAGATTGAAGAGCGCATACACAAGATGCGAAAGCGAGCGACCGTTTCTAGTTTTCGACATTTTTAGTTCGTACTGAAGTAGCACTTGAAACCCGACAAAATTTAGAAGTCGAGAATTGAGCCGCAGAAATGGAGCGAATACGCGAAGGCGTGGGATTTCGCGACGAGGCATTACACCGTTTATATAGCAAAGTCGTATCGCGAAGGATCAAATAACAAATCTCCCCATTGTGCAATACTCCTGGTATCCAACCGCCCTTGGCGTTAACCACCTCGCGTTCTGCAGCCAAGTTCAGCGCGTGTACGTTCAGCGCGTGTGGCGTCCCGTTAAAAGCTACACTCTCGCCTCAAAGACACACCGCAAACTCTCAAACCGCTACGATGTGCATTAATAAATTACGGAAGCAGTTCAAAAGTGGGTAAAGGGAGGAGTTAGAGAGCGGGAGAGGAGGGAAATGGGCGGGTAAGGCTGAATACAGTACGGTTGTGGTAGATCGAATTGGTGGCTTGCATGAGCATGGACGTTTTTGGACAGGCCAAGAGGGGGCAGTTTTCAGCGCGCTTAGAGCGTGGTGTCGTAGCCGAGAGGATAGCGGCACTTTGGAAGAACGGTGGGTATTTCATGTGTAGGCGAGGTGTGTGGTCGAGCCCTTTGACTTTTGGATCGACTGAGCATCCAGCGCGAAATTAACCGTGTTGCTCCTATACCCAAAAATATAATTCCGCGTCGTGTGAGGAAACGTGTCTTCGTTGATAGTTCAGTCATTCTTCCATTATGAAAACGTGAAGGATATCACTGCGAGACTGATGAACCATCAGTCGAGGTAATAGTCTTGTGTTTCTCTTCTCAATAATAAATTATTCGCTGCTCTCACAGATGCTCCGACACAACAGTTGCCTGTTGGTTAAGCGAGTTGAGGATGGATGGAATGCAACACTGGGGTGTAAACCTCACATAGATACATAGCGATTGTCGATGGATCCGAAAAGCTACTAAACGGACAGGTGGCTAGAGGATAACCCTATTGCGATGGTTAAAGGTGCTCTTATGTGACTATATCAGGAAGAGTCTGTCTCACCTGGCTTTGTTCCTGGCTGCACATCTCAATTACGATGCCACACATTCACCTTCCCAAAACGGCATAGCCGAAAGATTAAATAAATATTTAATCGAACGGCTAATTAGCGTTTGTAAGGCTAAAAAGATACCACTCTTTTTATGGCCTCAACTTATCCAAGCTATAGCTCATATTAAAAATCGATCTTATAACTCTATTATCGAAAAGACTCCTTACGAAGCTTTATATAACAAAAAGCCTAATATTAACTATATTCGGATTTTAGGCTCTTTAACTTACGTTCTTAAAAACAAAAGAGAGTATAAGTTAATAGAAAAATCCGATATAGGAATATTAGTAGGTTTTGAGTCGGTTAATAACTTTATATTCGGAGAACTAGAAGTATTTATAAGAATATAAGTACCTCGCTTTATCTCGCTTACTCTAGTACCTCGCGTAATAATAGGGGAATAACAAAGACTCGCTTAGAACTATAAATAACATATATATCTCGTATATACTCGCCTAGAGAGATAAAACGTAGCTAAGGCTTCGAATACTAATAATACCGATACTAGTATACGAAACTGAAAGCTTGGCGTAGCTTAAGTGTTTTAAAAATACAAAAGCTTATAAGCCGAAAGCTTAGCACTAGGCTTAACTAGGCAACTAATGCGAAGAGGTTAGTATTGAGAGTAGTTATATAGACATGGTTATTCCTTTAATAAAATTATTATTAGCACTATTATTACTTCTTTTTAACCCTCTACTTACTAAGAAGAAAAAAGAATTATCTTAAGTAATTTCAACTTATACCACAACCTTTAGAGCAGCCTAATAATACGAAAAAGAGATCTAGAATCAGATGATTTAATTAATATTATAAAAGAATACTAGCTAGGCAGCCTTTTACCCGCCGATATAATTACGTACAATAACAAAAATACACAGAGTTATATCGACTTTTATTATAATATATTAGACCTAATAGACAGAGTTATTAAATACAAAGTAGACTATAAAATAAATTATAACTTAAACCACCTTCTAATTATAATGATTCTAGACCTTTGAATAATATAAAGATAATAAATAAAAACACGTGACTAGTCTAGTACTAATAAGAAAAAGCTCTAAGTAAACCTTATATAAGAGTTACTTATACCTTGTTATCCTAAATTAAAATACGATTTTAAACAAATATATCGAGGAGGTAATAAAAGTAATATAGTCGATTATAAAACACGCTAGCTTTCTAAAAAGATAGTCCCTAAGAGCGAGAGCTGAGTGAACTTATAAGTATAAAGAAATATAAGTAGAGGCGAGAAGACTTTAGTGTTAGAACACCCGATTTTATATAAATACGAGCTATGTCAGTATAGTACCGGTTCTATGTATTGTCTAATATATTGATATATAAAGTCTAACGTTGTAGGTTGTAAAATCTGTGTATTTTTAAAAAAGTGTAAGAGATACTAGACTATATACTACCCCGGAGCCTTTAAATATATAGTTTAAAAATCTGTGTATTTTCTAAGAGAGTACAAAGAGAGCCAGATTATATACTACGAAACCCCACGAATCTCTATCAAAACTAGTCTGGCTAGGCTTTGACCTCTGACTTTGATCCGTACCCCCCCTTTTTAGACTAAAGTATACTTATGTAAGGACCTGTGGACTAATAATTATACTTGTTTAAAAATAACTTTATAAAGTCTATTATAAAGTATTAGTACGGCCGAGCAGGGATTAGTAGGGGGTATAAGAAACTAAGAGTCTTATCTTTACAAGCTTTTTATTAGGAACAATTACAATTTGCTACGTATTAGGTTATGTTTGTAGTAAGGCCATTTTAATAGTATTTATGACTAAGTAATACCTTTATTGTTTTAATCCCCGCGTATATTATTAACAGTTAGGAGTATATATAGTAAATAAGTGTTATATAAAGCTCTGGCGGTTTTAAGGGCACTTTTAGGCGTCCCTAGAAAAGTAACTAATTATTTATTAACTTGTAATTTAATAATTATTCCCTGGCTTTTTATTAGAAAGGCTTTAACAAAGGTAACGACTTATTAGTTAAGAGTACTTAATTAATAATATTATATTTCGTAATATTATAGGCTATTATAAAATTAAGGTTAAGCTCTTCTGGCGTAGGGGTCTTTAGGTTAACTAGTACCCTTGTATTTAGCCTAAGTTTTGGCTTTAGTTTATCACGTAACTTAATATTGTGATTTAGGATTATAACCTTTATAAGTACTAGGGGTATAGTCTCTACGACGTTAATATAAGCGTTTATAAAGTTAACGGCAGAGAGTTAGAGGTCACTAGCGACTCGTAAGTTAATTTTGTCTATCGGAATTAATTATTAACTACGAATAACTTATTTATATACTTCTATGGCTGTGAAGTCTTAATCTTATCGAGATAAGGTATTAGTTAGTATATTAGTAGTCTCAGTGTAATATATAATTATAAAATAAAAGTCTGTGAAAAACTTAGCCTATTAAGCCTACTTAATAGTAAGATCCTTAGTAGTTATAAAATACTTTAAGGCTTAGCAATTTATATAAACGAGGACATTTTTTAAGTACTTAAGAACTCTGGGCGATATTACTTAAATAACCGGAAAATCGCTAATATTTTTTTATTATAAATTAAGTAATTAAACTCGGGATCCGTTATAGTCTTAAAAAAGTACCTTACGAAGTAAAAAGTATTGTCTTTTTAAAGTTAAGATAAAATCTTAGTAATAACTTTATTAAAAGAGTTAGTTTTTAGTTACATTTACTTAATAAGGTTATAGTAATAAAAAACCGGCGTAGACTAGAGGGCTTCTCAGAAAGTCTTTTAGGCGTTCTTGTAAGTATTATTAAAGACAAAGGGAACGTCTTTTCTAGTAAGTATTGTAAAGGGTTATATAATACGATTATAGTCCTTAATAAACTAGCGGTAAAAGTTATAAAAACTAAGATAACTTTATATACTTTATATATTATTAGCGTATTATTAGTCTTTAATTATACTAATTTTCTCTAAGTCTACTTTTACGTTATTAACTTTAATAATAAATCTTAAGAACCTTATCTTTTATATATTAAACTTAGACTTTTTAATATTAGCTTAAAGTTTGTGTGTTTATAATATTATTATTATTTTCTTAATATAAACCTCGTGTTCCTTAGAGGTTAACGAGTATATAAGGATATTATTTATATAGGCAGTGTAAAAGTTGTCTAAGTGTTTTATTAAGATATTATTAATAAACTATTAGAAAGTCACCGGATTATTTATTAGGCTAAAGGAAAGGACTTTATATGTGTATGTATTATATTAAGTGTATAAAGTTATATAATCTTTACTCTTAAGAGTTATGTAGATATAATAAAAAGCTTACTAAATATTAAGCTTTATAAAAACCTTTACCTTATAAATACGTGCTATTATCTTATTAATTAAAGGGATTAAATATAAGTCCTTTTATAATAAGGTATTTAACTTTTTATAGTCGATATATAGCCGGAAATTGTTATTAGCTTTTTAGTAAAGAGAATAACGGTTATATATAGTGTGTTAAAGGGTTTAATAAAGCTTTTATATAAATTGTCGATAATATGTTACTTAGTCTTTAATAATTATTCTTTAGTTATACGCTAAAGAGGTTTAAAGGACAAGTTATTCTCTTTAGTAAGCTTGACCTAGTAGTTTATACTTTAGTAATACGTTAGTAGTTTGTTAAAGGCTCGCTAGGAAAAGAGAGAAGTATACTCTTAATACTTTATAAGAAGTCTCTTATTTATTAGTTTATTATTTTGCGCGTACTTAGCCTCTAAGGCCTCTTTTAGGGACAAGTCTTTGTTTATTAATATAAGCTTGACACTTAATTAATTTAAGACTTTTCGCTAGTAGCAAGTCAGTTCTTAGTCGATCTTATAAACTAATATTATAAAGGATTTTACTTTATTCTTTTTAACTCTTTTAAGTCCGAGGTACGTTATAGATATTACTACTATTAATATAAAGAAGATTTTTATAGTAAGCGCCTTTGACTAGTAATTCGCTAAGGGGGCTCTATAGGCGCTTTTATTTTTAAGTAATAATCTCGGATCACGGGATATTAAGAGGTTTAATTAATCTTTTATGACTCGAAGGCGCTCTTTAACTTCTTTAGTAAAACTCAAGGGTTAAGTCGGCGAGACGTGAGCAGTCTATTATATAGAAATCTTTAACTTAAAGGGGTCGTCGAGTGTTATAATCTTAACTTACTTTTAGTAGTAATTATTTATATTTATAAGGGCATCTCTTTATTTCGTATCGAGTTAGTGAGACTTAATGATTAGCTTATTAAAACAATTAATATTAACGAAGACTCGCTAATTAAAATACGGCTAAACAGGTATATTTAATAACTATTTTAGTCGATTATAATTCTTTATATACGACTACTTTAAGTCGTAATGTTTTAAGAATTTCTGACTAATTAAAACGTTAGTATTTTTTAAGTTAATTATTAAGAAGGGGAAGTTAATTCGCTAGTAGTTAATTATTAAAGTAAGTAAGACGGCCGTATTAATTAGCTTGCCTTTCTTATTATTATAGCTAGTTAAGACGATTAATTAAGGGAGGGATATAAAAGAAATATTAAATTACTTAACGAGTTAGTATATAAAAGAGGTTTTAATAATACTAAAAATATTAACTTTATTATTAATATATACGAGTGTCTTAGTAAAGAATTTATTCTTTCTTAATTTAATATTAATTAAGAATTATTGTTTTTTAATAAGAGTATAAAATTTAAATACTAAGTCCTTTTATAAGCTGTGGCTTATACTAAGGTATAAGTCTTTATTATGGCCTAAGAGTTTTTTAAGAGTTTATAAGTCTTTAAGTCCTCGCTAATAATTAACTTAGAAATCGACTTATTAAGAGCTTAGTCTTTATAGCGCTTAAGACAGTCGCTAGCTTAATAGCCGGTCTTATTATAATAAAAGTATATATTAGAGGAGTCATCTTTAGGTGTAGGAGGAGATACAAGAGACTTAGGTCGGCGTAAGGTAGGCGAAGGGGAGGGCGTACGCTAGCGAATATCTAACGATTGTCTTAAAGTCACGGTTAGGGGTCTTTATATTATAATAGCCGGCGTCGGGGAGGTTATACGCTAGCTTTCCTTTTTTAAGATGCCACGTGAGTCGTTAGTGTTAATATTATAAAAAAAGACTCGAGAGGCTTTATAAGTAGTAATAGTGGCTCGTTTATTAATTTATTTAATAGTAATATTTCGTAATTCGCGGTTTAAGACGGCTAAGAACTTATTAAGAGTTATATAGTCTCCGGCGAATTTATATTTCTTAGTACGAATATTATATTTAAGCTTATTAGAGACCTTTTTATATACGTTATCGAGCTAACGAGTAAGTGAGATCTTTTTAGTAATTATATATATTGTGAACTTTGTACAGAATTTGTTATATATTATACTGCCGTCGCATGTGGTCTTATCGTGGCGGACAAGAAGTCTTCTTTGGTTAGGGAAGAATTCCGCAAAGTTTTTGGGCCCACACGCTCGTGGCTCCATACTCGTGGATGACCAAGGCACATACGGTGGTATTTCATGACCTGGATCTCCAGAACGGTACTTGTCAATGTCTTGAGCCACCAGAGAGGGATGGAGTAGCCAGACAGTTCGAAGTCTTCTTTGGAGGCCAGCGAGGATACCGTGGTGGCATAAGTTTCCGTGCTGTCTCTTGGAGAGATTTTGTCAAGAATAAGAGATCCTGGATACTGATCATCATAATCTCGAATTTCCCTCATATTTTCCTTGTCGTCAACATGTCGGGGAGCCGGTTCAGACTGACTAACCGCCGTTCCGTCCGAGTCCGTTGAAGCTTTTACAGACTCGACCGGATCCCCATCCTCCTCAAGGAACGACAAGCTTGACTCATCGGGACGGCCGCTGGTCGCATATCGCGTGGTGTAGATTCGGGCATTCTCGCAATAAGCATCGTAATCTTCTAGGTATAGTTGGGCGATCTCTGGGACGAGAGGATCATCGACATCAGGCCTAGCCAAGAGACCACAGATTGCTGTAAGCAGTGCACCGAGAGTCCACTGCGGCGTCGAGGATTTTCCGCGGTACCACATCGAGGTAACGTTAGTGTTGTACCTCTTTTCATCATGGAATGTATTCCACTTATTTCCAAAATCGGCACAAATGTGCCCTTGTGGAGAGATATTCGGGTGATAGACTCTGGTTTGGAACTTCATAGGCGGTGGCCTAGCGAGTTCTTCTGCGAAATCCTGATTGCGATCCAGAAAACTCCGCCTTCATAAGGAGTCTCTAGTGGCCCCTCTATACTCGCTAGTACTCTATCGAGACTATCTCCGACTGGAGCAGCGCTCACGAAGGGCAGGCACTTTTCCAGTGCGAATATTACGCAGCTCTAGGAACATTCGCTTTGCGGAAGACGAGCCAACTTCGGCTTGTGCAATGAGTTTCACAGAAGTATTCTGGCAATGCTCCTCGTCCTCTGCCTTAATAGCAGAGAGACGCTTCCCGTAGTCTGTCTCTCCCCTCTCGAAGCTTTGAGAAATGTGGGGCTTCGACTTTCGCATTATCTCAGCCAGCCATCGCTGGTTCTGAGGCAGCTCTTGATCCTTATCTTGGCTGGTGAGGGGTGTCTGGTTGAGGTCCGCCAATTGACATACAAGATTGGACGTTCAAATGGGACGCACGGCTCCAAATGATCTAGCCGTTCACAATCGTGATGTGTCCCCAAACATTCTGTGCATGAAGCATCGGAGCAAGTGGCCGTGGCAGTATCTTTGTTCTCTGGTTGAGTACTTGGTACAAGTCGTGGTCCAAGGATAGCGGAACCGATGGACTTCGGCCATGACCCTGGAATCAACATATTAATTGTTGACTTAACACCAGAAACTTTTGAGTCTACTGTGTGAAAGGAGTCCTCCTCTTGCCCGACCACGGATCCTGAATCTAACACCTTTTGCTCGAAGATCGATTCCGCGACTGTAATGAGACGTCTGCTGGCAGTGTCCGAGACTCCAGTTGGGCAGAGGCAAGCTGGCTCGAATTTGCATCGTGAAGCAGTTTCAGACGTTCTACATCAGAGATGTTTTCGATTTCATCATTTAGTCGAGTCCGCTGATCTGCCAAAAGCCCCAACGACTTGGTGATGCTTTCCAGTCCATCAACATACTCTCGTAGTCGATCAATTGTCACTCGCAATTTAGTTTCATCGTGGATCGCCCACTGTGTAACCTTCCAAGGCGATGCCTCCTTCTGATTCTTCTTGATCTGGCTTTTGAAGCGATCGAATGGAGTCCTAAAGACTTCTAGGCCGTGGGGTCCTGGGCTTGGGAGTTTCTTGCTAAGCGATACAGGTGATTCGTGGGTGTATTTATCGCCAACCTGTTCGACCTTCTGCAATAGCAGTCGGATATTATTGAGTGTAGACTCCACTAGCGGTCTTATATTAAGTCGATCCAGATTCGCGTCATATCCATTCTTTCTACTATATGGGTCGGGAATAAGCCCAACAGACTCTCCCCAAAGACTAAATCGGGTTCTTTGTAACGAGAGCTACGAGAAGTATAAGTAAGCATTTATTTTTATCTTCCTGTAGGTTCGTCTGGAGTCTTGACTCGTGACACCAATATTGGAAGCCCTTAAAGCTCGAGCTATTCCTGTGTCCAGCCAATTATGAATATTCGAGGTACTTACCAGAGTATACAGCTGTTCATAGTCTTCACTAAAGCTCTTGCCCTTGACCACGATATTAAAGCATTGTATGCAGGTAACGAACAAGGATGTATCGCTAACGACGCTCAAGGCGAAGCCGGTGACTTCCATATCGCAATCGCGCTTTTATAAGGGATCAGCGGCGCGTATAGGAGTATTCTCGTTCGTCCCGAGTAGAGCTTAGAGAATGCGCGGAGGTTGAATGGAGTCCAATGAGGCTGCGTTAATCAGCCCACGCCCCGCTTCCATGGAAATCTTTCACTGCGCTCTATCACGTACATTTATACTACATTACCTAGCGTTCATGAAAGAAGCAAAAAATCTTCCTTTTGGCCGATAGGCTGAAGAGCATCCAACCACGTTCTTCAAAAATTATCCGTCCAACTACGGAGCTATCCGCCTGGCCAAGTTTTATCACGACACTCGAAAGTTTATTCCTAGGAGAAAAATCTCGGGAAAACATTATGTTAAGGGGGTGTGGAAGCCTAGAGCCAAGAGACTTTCTTGGCCTTGGGGGTATTAATTTGAGAAACAAGGCATTTTAGGAGGAGGGTAAAGCTTGTCCGCAGCACGTAGGAATGATATGCGCCTCGAACAGCCGGACCTAAATTGCTGTCAAACGAACAAGAAAATTGATGCCCAGCGAGGTCCAACGAGATTCGAGCTGGCAGAGGAGGGCGATGGGGATAAACGAGAGCACAGCCTACACTATGAACGCCTGAAGGGAGACGGCGATCCGTCCTTTCTGACTTTGTTCTGGTCTTGGCAGGAAAGCTAGTCGGACATGGAATTGGACTGGGAAACCGAGATGCCATACCGTGATCCTACAACGGGTTTCTGCAAGCAGGTGCCTCGAGATGAGGCCGGTGAGCTACTATTCGCTCTCGACGCTGCCGACATCAACAAAAAGTTCCAAGGCTACTTCAACAACAAAGGCTCAACAGAAAGTAAGATCATGCGCGACGTTCTCAAGAAAGGCGATGCCTATTTCCGCACTGGCGACATGATATCCTGGGACAAGGAAGGCAGGTCCTACTTCAACGACCACATTGGTGACACCTTCGGATGGAAGTCTGAGAACGTATCCCCGAGCGAAGTCTCCGAGGCCCTGGGCAACCACGCCTCGGTGCACAAAGCTAACGTCTACGGCGTTGAACTGCCACACCACGACGGCCGCGCCGGCTGTCTAGCAATAGTGCTGGCTGAAGAGCCGAGCGGGCGCCTGATGAGCGACCTAGCCAAACACGCACACGCGCGACTACCCCGATTCGCAGTCCCTCTGTTCCTGCGTCTTACCAAGGAGATGGTCGTCACGGGTACCAACAAGCAGCAGAAACATATTGTGAGAGGCCAGGGCGTCAATCCTGAGAAGATGGGCGAGGACGAGCTGTACTAGTTGAAGAACGACACGTACGTCAAGTTCCAAAAGAAGGATTGGGAGGAGCTTTATGGTGGGAGAGTTAGGCTGTGAGTGCGTGTGAGTGCGTGTATTTTATGTGGGATAGTGAAGTGAAGTGACGTGGGTGGGCAGTGTGGCGCGCCGGGGCATCTAAACTTCTCGAGTTTAGGTTTGAGCTTGAACTTGAGTTGGGTTTGCGTTCTATCAAGCGTGGAATAGGCGAACGAAGCGAGCTGGGACGCTGGGCGCAGGATACAAGAATACCCCTTTCCATTTAACATCGATTTCTTCCTGTTTTTAAAACATTTCTAGGAAATCAACTCATCTACTTCTCCTTATTAACTGAGTCCTCGTGTTACGTGAAGTCTTCTTAAATGAATTGAAGTGAATCCCTATTAATGATCGTCAGCCACTAGATTTTATCTTGCCTTGAATCTCATCTAATTGAACTCTCAAGAATCTAGCCTCAGATATCACCATCTACTGTGCTCTGCTATACTCCACTGAACTCCACTCTTAAGACATACTTTATTCTATCCATATCCTATATCTCTCTCCTCCTACTGCCCACCTCAAATCTCCTCTCTCAGAAATAAACCCATCTCATAGCACCTAACGGCAGCTCAGGTCCTCGTGCCCTCATAACTTAGACTCTTTGACCTAGGAAACATTTTAGCTTTAAACCGAGTTTCAATTGTTATTGCAATAGAACCCTACCTGCGGCGTGCAACAAAAAACTAAAATCCTATAGCATTCTAAACAGATTTTTAATTGTAATTGTAATAGCACCTCACCTGCGAGGTGCAATAGAAAACATGCGTTACCTTAATCTTCACGACCTGACCTTTATTACCTTACCTAAACTGGAGAATTTATATACCTTAAGAATTTACCTTTACTTCAAGGACGAAGGTACAGTGTTGGGTAAAAGCTATTACATCCCACGCTGATCTACTCACTTGCTATCGATGTACCTACATTCCGCCTCTCTCATGCCCGATCAGCAAAACGCTCTCTTCCCTACTTCCCTTACTCTATCCTTTTCCTGTTTGATCCTTCAATTCCTCCACTCCTTTCAACCTTCAATTATTCATCCCCTCACCTCTTCCATCCATTCTCTCACCTCCCACCTTTTATCCTTCCACTCCTCACGGACAAAACCCCACCCCATCCCCACAAATGCAGTCCGTAAGCACGCACTAATATCCACGCGATATGATTGGAAACCATGGTTGTGCTCCATGCAAGCACCCATGCACGTACGTGCTGTGCGCTGCTCAGCCGCACCGCCTTTCAAGGCTGAAGCAAGAAAAGGCAGGCAATGTGATGAACGCTTTCAGCCATATATGCGCCTTGCGCAGCAGGTCTCTAGGCATCTATTTTCCTATCGCGAAGATAAATTACGAGAGGAGTCGTATGGATCTCAGCTGAACGTGCAATTGCGATTGCCTTACCCCAGATTTCGTATTTTTGAACCGTTAACGGCTGATGGACGAATTGAGGTGCTCAGGTGCTATTTATTTCTTTACTAATTAACCTACTTACTAATAGTATTATTTTCAGTCGCCGTTCTCGTGATCGAGAAGGAAAATGTCACACCTTACCTCGTATCGCAAGCCTCCTCCCTACGAGCCTCTACACGCCATCCGATTACTACGGATCTCACTTAAAAGGCGCTAATCGCCGTTCTTGGGGGAGTTAGAATTATTTATATTTAACGAGAGCTATTTACGTTATATCGCCGTGTTTTACACTTAGGGCAAGACGACGTATCGCGAGACGATACTAATTAATAGATACGAAGTCGCCGTGTTACTTAGTATCTTTATGTTCTTGAAATTAGTGTAGTATCTATTTGAGTTTGCGCCGGACACGTAGTAGTGGATCGACTCGATTTGTATCGATTAGAGCGATGAGCGGGAGAAGATAGCGTAAGTAGTAATTATAAGGAGTATTTACTTACGCGCGTATAAGACCGTCGTGTGGCTAAGTAAAGAGGTAGAGGCTGTGGTTAGGGGAAAGAGAGAGGGAAGAGTAAAAACAGAGGCTAAAGATTCTAAGGATTATAAGAGAGTAGTAAATAACTTATTTCGGCTTTATAACGAGTTAAATAAGGCACGTAAGAAAACTAGGAGATTAAAGGGAAATAACATTTAGAGCCAAATCGACGTGAATAATACGTAAATAAGAGAAATTAGATACTTAAGAGTAATAGATAGTGGCTTAGACTAAGGGGTAGTAAAGCGGTTCCTATTAAGACTATAATAGCGTCGTGTCTAAACACTATAAGAGTTCTTAATTAGTGACAGGCTAGACTTTTATTATAAGAGTAAGAGTATTTCACGAAGGGATTATATAAATACTATTTATGCCGCGTATAATTACTAAGCGGGAGATTTATATCTCTTAAGTAAGGCGGCTTATTACGCTGCCTGGAATCGTTGTCGAATAGAACAGTAGTATACTTCTCGAAAGAGCGAGATTAGTCTCTTGGCTACTTTAGTATTTATTAGCGAATGCCGCGTTACACAGGAGAAGGATCGGGTGTACTTTGTTCTTGAGATTGCGAAGGACTCGGCTATAATTAGGCAGCTGCCTAGTACTGTTATAGTCGAGGATATATATAGCGCTGTTGTTAAGGGCTTTATAAGGACATACGACAGTTTAGATGTCATTTGTTACGCTTACTTCTTCAATCACTTAGTGAGAGGGGTGTATTCGAAGCCCGCACTGCCGTCTTAGGTTCCGGACTAAAGAGCGCGTGTCGAAGGTAAACTTGTGCTTATTATAGTTACCTAAGGATCGAAAGTAGGCACGGGAAACTTTCGTTTAGAATAGGCCCGTGTAATAAAAGAGAAGTATAAATATAAAGTTATATATAATACGTTAGGAGGCAAATCTCCCTGACGTATTAATGTTAGAGATAAGAGGACACTGACTTATTAAGGGGTTATCTTAGACAATATCGACGGCTTAAGTAGTTTTACGTATAATAACGTTAGAAAGATTGTTGACACTAAGAAATAATTATCTCTATAGTAGTCTAAATTAGTATATAACTTACGTTAAAACAAGTAGAAACTTCTGGATTCTTTGCTTATAAACACTATCGCCCGCTGTTTAATACTCGATCGTACTAATAGATACCTTATAAAGGAGATAACACTAGGGGATTTTCGATACTTATTAGAAAGCGTATATAAGACATACTTTAAGAGGTATCGGGAAAAATAGGTCCCAAAATAGTTTTAAGAGTAAAGGGAGTGGTTTAATATAAACAAGATGTTTATTATTTAAGGTCGAACGCTAAAGGAGTACTGTCGAGAAGCTAGTTTATATACAACTCTTTTAAATTAAGTTAAGCTCAGTAAGGGACTAATTAAGAACCTCGGGGAGAGACTTTATAATATATTAGCTAAAATAGCGAGAAGACTTACTATCACAAGATTAAAGTACTTAGGTATAATAGCTAGTCGAGCGGAAACGGGAGATTTAGTTTAGTGTTATTAAGGTGTAATATTCCGGTTCTATTACGTAAGCGGAAAGATAAGGGAACCTTTGAGTTTATTAGGGAGTGTTATTTAAATGGGTTTATAAGCGAAGAAGCCTTAAAAAAGGGTAGTAGGTTTATAGAAACCTGGTTTCGAATTGTATAAGAGATTAAAGTATTTTATTGTAATAATTAAGTAAAGTATTCTTGTTTTATTATAGATCAGGGTGTAAAGAGAAAACTCTCGAGTTAATTATGCTCGTAGAGGAAAGGCTCTAGAGGCTGTATTAAATTAAACGAGAAAATACCACGTTATATAATCGGCCACATTTTTCGCCACGGTCAGGCTGGTCGATAAGTCAGTCTAGTTAAGCTGACTTAAGTCAGTGGGCCTTAAATTCGTAATCAGTCAGCTACTAGCCCTAACCCTAACAAGTCAGTGGTTAATTGCTCAACTAATTTAGACTGTCAGTTGAGAAATTATAAGATTTGTTAATATTTAAGTACATATTTGAGTAAATTTTAGGAACATTAAGGCCTTTTTATAAGAAGTGAAAATAATATTATTTGCCACTTTAAAGAGATTAAAAGTAAAAATACACGCTCTAACCTTTATATATATTCCTTAAACTTCATTTGTATCGAAAATGATATATTTTTATTTTTACATCGTAAAAACGTGATTTAAAGGTCACGTTTCTTTTTAATCAGTACTGATTAATATATTAAGTTAAGTCCCTCAGTTGAGGTATTATCGTCAGTCAGTCAGTCGACTAAAATAAGTCGACTAATACTGACTTAACTGACTTAATGGCCACCCTGGCCACGGTACTTGTTAATAAACTTGTACTTTTCACTGTCGTCGTCTCCAGTCGTGCTCGTTAGGGTAGTGATGGCGTGGGGATTTTCGATGTGCCGTATTCCCGCTCTTAGTGTCGGCTTATATAGCTACAGTATATATCCCTATTAACCTAAAGATATTAATTATCTAGTATTAAGTCTTTTTTTAATTATAATATAAAATATAACTTCTCAAAAGCCTTATAGTAAGGCTTGTTAACCCTTGTATTTTAGCGAGCCTTTATATAGTTTCAGGCTAATATAGAAGTTAAGCCGTGTAAAAGTAATATAGGCTTAGCGTTTTATTTACCGGGGATATAAGTTATCTTTAATTTCTAAGACAAAGTAATTTAATTCTTTAATTATACGAGATAAGTAAGACTAAAACTAATCTATAACGGGTTTATAGGGGATTTTTAGTTAGTTATCCGCTTAGCTCTTATCTAGAATTGTGCTTAACCGGGGCTAGAGTAATAATATTCCGCGGTAGTAATAAAGAAGATTTATATAAGAATCGAAAATTTACTTGTCTAATAGAATTATAAATAATAATTAAGTGTATAAAGTAATGAGATTTAAATATTAAAAGGGTTAATAATATAAGTTACACTCTTAATATAATAGTATATACGCTTATAATCTTTATATTTCTAATATAGTTAAGCCTAAGAACTTAGGAGCGTACTCTTTTATAAATACTAACATCCCTTTAGTAAGCTTTAATAAGAAATCTCAGCTATTCTTTACAGAGATTTAACTCTCTTATTAGCTCTCGGCTAGTTTTAAGAAGTGTATTTTAAGAGTAGTTGGCTAAGTAACCTTGTGTTTTATCTTAGATAGGTTTAGTCTTATAAGAAACCGAGTCATTAAATATTTTGACTTTCTTATAGAACAAGCTTTAAATCGAGTTGAGATTATATTTATTACTTATTAGATTTGAAAAGGCTATGCGTATTAAGCGATTTTTCTAGCGAACCTTAACTATATCTTTACCTAAAGCTTTACTTAGATTTACGGCAGGTTTTATCTTAGTTTAATAGAATCTAAAAGGGTTAAAATAATATACTAAAGGCTTAGTACTAAACATAAACCCTGGGTTTTAAACCTTTTTAGAGTGTACTTAAACTTAGTAACACGTACATCTAAGCCCAAATACTAATTAAATAGCTATTAGTAAATATCTAATAATATAAACGGGGCAGGCTGGAGCTAAGGTTAAATGCTTATTATTACTAAATCGATGCTATATAAAACTCCACTTAGCCTGAATATTACTTCAGTTACGGTCAGTAAAGTTTGAAGCGAAGTACCTAACTATTACTTAACATATACTTAGTTCAATTTAATACGAATGTTCTTTATAAATTATAAATAGATTTAAGTATTAAGCGAAAGTATAGTACTTAATTTCACTGGCGTGTTTTTTTCTATTTTTTTCTACTAACTATTAACTTACTAGCCACGCTTAATTACTAATAGTAGTTCCTTAAGTAATTTCTACTGACTATAAAGTTTAGTAAAGAGCTTGACTATACATTAGTCTTAAGTATGTCCCTCTTTATAGTATTTATTTATCTTGACGAGTACTTATAGATAGATCTTAGAATGGTAGCACAAATACTTTGATTATCGTCTAAGCAAAAAGTATATTAAAAGAATAGCGGGACTAAACTAGCGATTAGATAAACTTACAGCCGATTTAGAGTACTAAGTAAAATTATTAGAAACTAAGTCGTTTAATATACTTAAGATATATAAGAGCGATATAACCGGAGACATCTCTTTAAGTAGTTATAGCCTTATAAGACAAAAAGCTAGTAATACTAATAATAAAGAAATAGCGCTCCTATAATATACTCTGGCTAGGCGAGGATCCCTTATTTTAGACTAAATCACAAATGTGATTTATTTACTTTAAATAGAAGAGTATTATATTAAGATAGTATAAGAAGTAAAGAATTAAATATGTGACTAAAAAAGGTAATTTAGTTAATATCTTAAAGTAGAAAGAGACAAGATTAAAGCCTTTTATAATCTTAAGGAAAATAAGGCAGGAAGACGATTAAATTTACTTAAGTATTAACTTTAAGAGATATAACTAAAGAGAGAGATTGAAACCGGGAAGACGGGCTTTATAAAAAAGAACCGTGTTTTAACGGCTGACAAGGGATTAATTACTACTTCTTAGGTTACTTTTGCAGTATTTAGCTTCGGCTTTAAGTTATAGTAAGTAGTAAAAACTAGCTTAATATTAAACGCGAACTAGCCGTAAGCCCGAGAATATCTTCGTTAGGACTTTTAAAAAGTTCCTTATAATCTTAGAAAACGATAACTTCGTATAGTAATCTAAGAATACTATCGCGCGTTATATATACTTAAGGAGTATAATACGTTAAATAAGAAAGTATTTAAGAAGATTAATAAGAAATATACTAAAGTTATTAGTTAGTAAAGCTACTTAGTAGTATTCGATACAAGAATTTATAATAATTATTTCGTTTAGTTTATACTCGTTAATACTTATATTATAAAGACGGAGGATATTTACACGTAATATTTCGAGAATAGTAACTACAAAGCGGCGGCAAATAAACTAAGAGCCGCTATTTAAAAGCTTAGTAATAGGACCCTCGACTTATTTAATAATAATATAATATTAAGTATAACAAGGATTTTACTCAGACAAGTAATTTATAACGCCGTTTTACTACTCCGAGATCTTAACAAGCTAATATATATTAAGACGCGACTTCTCCTTTAGATTTACAGTAACTACTTTCTAATAGTCTATTTTTTTATTTTATTTTACCTTAATTACTATATCTAAAAGAATAATTATATTAACTACACTTTTATTTTAGAATTCAATCGTCGCTATACTTTGCCAGTAGCTAAAATGAGTTAATACCTTATCGGCTTTTTCTTACTTCTTGCGCTTTTTATGTGGCTAAACTTTTACTATATCGCAGCTAGAATTTTTGTTTATTAGCCGACTATACTCCTTAGTATAACTGCCTTAGTCTTGTTTTTTCTAGTTTTAATATTAGTATTTAAGAGCCGAAAATAGCTAATTCTATTATATATTCGTATTTTAATACTCTTTTAACTTTAGGTATTAACTTATAGTTTATTAGTGTCGATTACTTCTTGTTAGTCTTGTTATTATTAAGTTTGGAGATGTTTTTCTCGGCGATATATATACTTCTTTGAGATTTAATAAAGGTGTGAGTGTTCCTCTAGTATATTATTTAAGAGCGAACTAACCGTCGATACTAAAATATTAGCTTTTATTTCTATATTTATAGTATATATTTCCTCGACGAAACAAGTTATAACAATAAATACATATTTAGTTTAAGTCTAATAGCCGCTTTACTTACTATTTGGCGGCTTTTGTAATATTTACGTCGATTCTTTAACAGCAAAGCTATCTTTTTATATTTAGTCAATGCTAGCAAATATGCTGTCTTGATATTATTTATCGTCGCGCTCTTATATTATTAATTAGATAGTAGTTTTTATAATTTAGTTTATTTTATTACTACTAGAACTATAAATACTGTTTACGGTTATAAGTACTTCTCATTAGCCCCGTTTTAACTTATTTTCTGACAAGGCCTTAGCACTTTAGGATTTATTAATAGATTTCTCTCTCTTTAATTTAGATTTATCTCTACTGAGGCCCGCCTTACGTCCCGTGCGTGTATTCAAATCGAAAAAAATCTACGTTATTATCGTAATTCTCGACCCCCTTCTTTGGTGTACTTAAATATTTTCCATATTATATATATATAACCTTATAGTTTTAGTACTTATTAATTTCCTAGTTAGATTTAGTGAGGTTATACGACGAGGAATATAAATAGTATTAAGAGTAAAATATGAGTACTATAGAAATATAAGTGGGCTAAAAGTTTATTAAGAGATGGAGCTGCCTTATAATCTTATTACACGGTAGTAATTAGAAAGCTTTTAATATAGCGAGAAAAACGTCGATATTAAAGAGTAGGCGGAGGTTAAGAAAAAGAATTAGTAGACTACTTATATTACTGAGGCCTATAAGTATGAATTTACTTATAGACGGCGCGGCTCGCAGAATTGGGGACACGGATATAGATGAAAGACTCAAAGAGAATGAGGACAGCGGAGGAAAGCTATATAGATTACCTCTTATTGCCCCCTCGTATTCGAACATACCTTTAAACGAACTTATACTTAAAACTAGATTTATAAAAAGGAATCACTTATGTGTAATCTTTTAGGGCTTCTTAATTACTACTAGTAAATATAAATCTCTTAATTAAATAGATCTAAAAGAAAGTAAAGCTCGTTTATATCCCTTAGCGCGTGTTAATTCTTAATATTATAATACCGTTTTACTTTTAGAATCTTAGATCATCTCGAGACTTACCGCCAGACCGACAATAAGGAAAGTACAAAAGCCATGTCTAATACTACTCACCTTTGCATATCCGACTACGACGCGGACTCTGAGTTCGAGAGGACGAACTTAGATGGCCTCACTCGACGACTTGTCCTTCCCACTGAAGACAAAGTAAAATACACTACTACCCCTTCTACAGGCTAACAGTCCACTTCTCGACGTCGAAAGAGTAACGCCGGAAAACATTTATTTAACCTACCTATTACCTCTCATAGTCTAACAGTTACTAACAAATCCTCAAATATAAACTAACCAAAAAAGGCTTTAAAGATGTCGGAAACAAAGGCGAGAAGAAGGCCTTAAGACTAGGCTCAAAAACAATTAATCCCACCCCTCAATTCCATTAGAAACTCCACTTATTAAACTACATTTAAGTAAGGATTTATCGCCCTAAACACTTTCTTATATTATAATAACCGAGTTATTAAAGCGTATTATAATGCATAATACAATATCAGCTTAAGCTTTTGTCAATATGGTCACGAGCTTAGCGCTTGAGCTGATTGATTTCGTTGATAGTACTTACATTACCTGCTATAGGTTAGGCTCAGCGCGAGAAATGAGTTGAGTTGAGTTGAGTAGACCCTTCTACTTAACTCAACTCAAAGCCTTAAACAGTGTGATAAATTTCTAATCTACTACTTGAGTAGTAATCCAGAGTAGTAGATTAGATTAGATTAGACTAGATTAGTAAAAAATGTTGGAAATCATGTGATCCAAGAATCACGTGGATACCGAAGGCTCTAGAAGCCTTGATTTGTAAATACATGGAAAGCTCTCGAAGCTCTCCCTCATGTATATAAACCTACTCTTACTCTGCCTTTAAAAGAGCGAGGCATGCAAATAGTCAAAATGTGACAGTGTGGGTTAAGATCAGGGGCTAGAGCTTAGCCGGACTAGTTTTGGAGAATATTAAGTAAAGTTTCGTAATATATAATCTAACTCCCCTCGCACTTTCTTAAGAAATATATAGATATTTTAATTATATATTATTTACTTTGACACTATATTAATATATTAATATATTACGTAGTATATAAACTAGTATTACACTAGCACTAATAAATAATAAGCTTATATTATTAATCTTACTATAAATAAAAAAGGTCATAGGTTGTAAAGTAAAATTAATAACAAATTTTGAAGTACTTTATTATATCTTTAATAAGGCACTTATATAAAGGCTAGATTTAATAGGGATTAATTAAATTCTCCCCCGAGACTTGCCCTAATACTCGAAGCACATCGAGGAAGTTATAATAATACTAACACTTACTTTACAAAGATTATTAAGTTAATATACTTAAATTTAAGACTTTAATCTTTTTAAAAAACATATTTAGGAACTTACTAAATCACTTATAAATTATATCCGATATAATAGCGGATATTTTAAACCGCACGCCGAAGTTAAAGTCAACTTTAAAAACATTTAATAATACGATTATATTAAAGGAAACGATAAATCTTAATTTAACTTTTATAAGAGACGTAATAGTATACTTCTAGAGGTTCCGGGAGGCCTTTTATGATAATTATTTTAAAGGAGAATTCCCTTTTAAAGACTTTTAAGAGTATTTTAAGGATTAAATAACGAGCTATTTCAAATTAATTAAGATTATAAAACGTATATACCTTAAAGATAACTTACGAGCTTTTAGTATATTTATATAACAAGTAAAGGGAACGAGGACGGTGGATACTTTAGTAGAGGTAGTATAAGTTAAGGAGAATATATAACTAAAAACCTAAGTAAAAATACAAATTCGGAATTACCCTGAATCAGTACTAAATCAAGTTTATAACTTACTTTCTCGCCTATTACTAATCTTAATAATACTTTATAATATTTAGTCCCTGATGCCTTTATAATATTAATTAAATATAATCCTTTATTCCGTGGAGAATACTCTTTTAAAAGAAGTAGAAGCGAAGCTTGTGGAGACGGTTTAGTTATTAGTATTACCTAGGATCTCCCCTGTCAAGGGAAATGAGGCTAAAGATTTATATAGTATAATCTTGCTTAAGATTCTAAAGAAGAAGTTCTTATTTATTCTTAGAAAGGATCCCCTAAATAATCTCTACTTATAAAGATTAAATAACTATACGTTACTAAACCGGGTTTAGACGTTTGTCAGTTGAGGGAAGACGAGCAAACTGCGCGTTGTATATATAATCTACTAGAAAACCGAAGATTCTAGGCCACTCCTTTCGGTCTTCCCGCTATGACTATTTACATAACTAGGATTCGTACATATAGGGTCCAATCGAACTTCCATGCATTGCGAATATAAGAAGCATGGCTGGTCCATCAACCGCGCCTCGCTTAAGTGGGAGATGTTTCCCACGACTGGCCAATGGCGTCATACGGGAGTTGAATGGGACTTATATAGGGAGGTTTTTATGGAGAGTTGTACACATGGAAGTTATGCATAGGGAATTGAATACAATATGGGGATTTGGTAAATGGTGTCACGGTTTCACGACATAACGTCTAACCCCTAGATTCCGCCCCCCCTTTTACACCAAAACTCACCACTTTTAATAATTAATATCTTTATGATTTATTAATAGAAAAAGCTAAAACTAAAGATTTAGGATATTTTTTATATAATATTTATATTTTTGTACATCTTATTTATTTTATATTACGTAATATTATAAACTAAGTATTTAAAGTCGAAAAACTTTCTCTCATACAAATTTGGTGTAAAAATGATTTTTCTTGTTTTTTTAATAACTTTTATAATTATTAGCGTAAGAACTTAAAACTTATAATTAAAGTGTATTTCATTTAAGACTTAAAGATTCTCGAGTTTAAAGCTAATTCTATTAATAATCATTATAAAATTAAGTAAAGTATTAAGCACCATACAAATAATTTGTATGAGAGAAATTAATTACTTAAATAAAAAGCAACTACTAATACAATTACTTCAAAACTCTTAAAACTTAAAGGTCTATATATAATCTTTATTTGATTTAAATGTTATATAATTATATAAATTATTAAAAAAGTTATTAGTAGGTGAAATTAGGTGTTTTTTGTATGTAAAAACTTAAATTTAATATTACGTAATAATTTACAATCTAAATTATTTTTCTCTTGGTGAACCTAGTCTATACGTGCTAGTAAATACAAATATCAAAAAATTATTACTCTTTATTAATTAGTTATAAAGATATTAATGCCTTAAAATCGCGATTTTTAGTATAAAATGTTACGACCTACGATGCGCCTCGTATTTTAACCGACACGGGCTCGTAACATCGCTGGCTATGCGACGGCGCTAAGCTTAATAGGGAAGACTTAGTGGCGAGTATGCGATATGTAAATGAATAGCCCCCGACTATATTAGGCCCTATTAGGAGGGTCCTTCGTATATTTATACTCGAGCTCTCCCTTACGGAGCGCTTTCCTTTTCTCCTTGTCTTTTCTTCTTGATTCTGAGCGTAGCCTTAGGCCTAAATATAAAGCTTAGGTTAACTCGCCGTATTAACCTTTAGTTAGTTGTAATATAAGGAAAGACTAATACCCCTTTGTTATAAAGCGTTATATTTTATCTAGTCTTACGCCTTGTCGACTTACCCTTATAATAAGTTAATAACGAGCCTTAACACCTTAGCCTATTTGACAGATAAGTACTTCTTTGCCCTCGTAGTAGACTGTCCTAGAGAAAGCTAGATATTCTCTCGCGGTTAACTTACTTTACTATAACTTAACGCGCGCTTTTATTTCGAACGTATATTTAATTAATAGATTGATCGACAACTTTAAACACCCCTTAACTTCACCTTACTATTACTACCGACCTCTCCCCCTCGTCGGCGAAGCTCCAGAGAAAGAAGTGCCCTTATACGGCTAGGCTTTACTAATACTACCTTTATCCCTTTAGTCGAGACTCTCTCGGAGGAGCCGGAAAGCTTTAACGGATTTGACTTAGACCTAGAGGATAAACCCCAGCGTTTCTTCGACGCATCGCTAGAGCCTACTGATATAGAGGGCCTCACCCCCGCTTAATAAGCTAGAGTGGATTAGCTGATCAAGGACTCTATTAGCTCTGCTATCGCCGCCGCTGTCACGTAGGCCCTCACTCAATATACTATCGATAACCCCCGTCAAGAGACTCACATTCCCTCCCCCTCTTCTGACTAGTTAACCTGTGCCCTTATAGCCGACCTCTAGCTAACCGCTGACTATTACCTACCGAAGCTAGATATATCGATCTTAGTAGTAGAGCCTTCTAAGGTTAAATACTCCTGACTCCCCTTTAGCGATTATAGGGGAGATATTAAATACGATGTCTAGAAGATAGAAATGAAACTATTCCTAGAAGAGTACTCTAGTAACTTTAAGAATAAGATGTCTTAGGTTAAGGCTTATTTCCGGTGTACTGTTAGCGAAGCTAAGACTATTATCCTTTAATATATAGATCCCGACTATACCAGAACCTTTAATACAGTAACTGACGTATTAAAGGCGCTAGACTAGCGATTCTTCGACCACAACCGGGTCTAAGCTGCTAAGAGACTCTACAACTAACTTACTATAAGAAATATGACGTATAACGACTTCTGGGTTAAATTCACGTTATACGCTATTATAGGCAAGATCGCTCGCACCTACTGGTTCGAGGATATGTATGAGAAGGTATCCCCGACTTTAAAACGCATGATTTGTATTGAGAAGTACAAGATAGATAGTAATTACACTGCTCTCGATAAGTTCCTGGCTATTACAGACCGAGAAAGCCGTAATATCGCTTTAGAGGAAGCCGCTTCGACCCGCAAAGCTCAGTCTAACGTAGCCTTCAATACTAACGACTCGCGCGGCATCTTAAAAAAGGACAACTTACGCTCGACCTCACCTGCCCCCGTCTCTCATACGTGGAGACTACTGACTCTAAGACAGTCGTCAGATGTCCGCCAGCGTACGCCCTCTCCTTCGCCTATCCTACGCCGACTTAAGTCCCCTGTACCGCCTCCGGCACCTAGAGACGT
This sequence comes from Leptodontidium sp. 2 PMI_412, assembly GCA_021432625.1. Classification (NCBI taxonomy): domain Eukaryota; kingdom Fungi; phylum Ascomycota; class Leotiomycetes; order Helotiales; family Leptodontidiaceae; genus Leptodontidium; species Leptodontidium sp. 2 PMI_412. The sequence continues at coordinate 90,835 of MU270423.1, forward strand.
CTCTTTTAACACCTGTCTCTATTATAATAAGACTGGCTATTAGGCTAGCGATTGCCTTAAGCGCCGTAGAAACTAGGCTCTCGATAAGTCGATCTCCTAGCTAGTCGTCGGCGAGGATTTAGAGACTAACGAGTTATTAAAAAACTCTTAGGCCGTGGCAAAGACTCACACTTTAGCATAAGCTATAACTTATAAAAGGACTTAGTATTTAATTTCCGTGCTCTTATTAGAGGACGATAATTCTTAATTAGTATTAAATTAAGAAGGAATAAATTCTTTACTAAAACACTTATATATATTAATAGTAAAGCTAATATTTTTAGTATTATTAAAACCTCTTTTATATACTAACTCGTTAAGTAATTTAATATCTCTTTTGTATCCCTCCCTTAATTAATTATCTTAATTAGTTATAATAATAAGAAAGGCAAGCCAATTAATACGGCCGTCTTACTTACTTTAACAATCGATCGCCGGCGAATTAACTTCCCCTTTTTAGTGACTGACTTAAGAAACACTGACGTCTTAATTAGTCAGAAGTTCCTTGAGTATTACGACTTAAAGTAGTTATATATAAAGAACCGCAATCGGCTAAAATAACTATTAAATATGCCTGTTTAGCCGTACTTTAATTAGCGAGTCTTTATTAATATTAACTGTTCTAATAAGCTAATCGTTAAGTCTCACTAGCTTAACGCGGAACGAAGGGATGCCCTTATAAATATAAATAACTACCGCCGGAGACAAGTTAAACTTACGACGCTTGACGATTCCCTTAAGATAAAGGCCCCCGTCTAACTTACTGCTAGCGTCTCGCTAACTCGACCCTCGAGCTTTACTAAAGAAGTTAAAGAGCGCCTGTGGGTTATAGAAAAGTAATTAAACCCTTTAATATCCCGTGATCCGGGATTATTACTTAAAGACAAGAAAACCCGTAAAGCTTCCCTAGTGAATTACTAGACAAAGGCGCTTACTACGAAAATCTTCCTTATATTAATAGTAGCGATGTTTACGACGTACTTCTAACTTAAGAGGGCTAAGAAGAATAAAGTATAAACCTTTATAATATTAATACTTAAGATCGACTAAGAACTAACTCGTCGCCAGCGAGAGGCCTTAGACTAACTAAGCGTCAAACTCGCATCAATAAATAGAGACCTAACCCTAGAAGAGGCCTTAAAGGCTAAGTACGCGTAAGATAATAAGCTAATAAGTAAGAAGCTCCTAGTAAAGTACTAAGAGTATACTCCTCTCTTCTCTCGGCGAGCCTCTAACAAGCTACTAGCGTATCGCCAAGGTATAGACTACTAAATCGAGCTTATTAAGAAAAACGACTTGTCCTTTGAGCCTCTCTAGCGTATAATTAAAGAATAGCTGTCAGAGACTAAGCGGTATATTATTAATAACTTATATAAAGGCTTTATTAAGCCCTCTAATACACCTTACATAGCCCCTATTCTCTTCGCCAAAAAAGCCGATAATAGTCTCCGGTTATACGTCGACTACTGGAAGCTAAATGCCCTATCGAAGAAGGACCCGTACCTGATTCCATTAATCGATGAGATAATAGCACGTATTTATAAGGCAAAAGTCTTTATAAAGCTCGATATTTAGTAAGCTTTCTACTGTATCCGTATATCCCCCGAGAGTGAAGACTACACGACCTTCCGCACTTAATATAGTACTTATAAGTATAAGGTCCTTCCCTTTAGTCTTATAAATAGTCCGGCGACTTTCTAGCGGTTTATTAACAATATCTTAATAGAGTACCTCGACGACTTCTGTGTAACTTATATAGACGACATCCTTATATATTCATTGACTCCCGAGGAACACGAGATTTATGTCAAGAAAGTAATAGTAATTCTATAAGTACATAAACTTTAAGCTAACATTAAAAAGTCTGAGTTTAGCGTGTAAAAGACAAGGTTCTTGGGATTTATTATTAGCGTTAATAGCGTAAAAGTAGACCTAGAGAAAATCAGTGTAATTAAGGACTAGCGATACGCTAATAATATATAAGGTATATAAAGCTACCTTAGCTTTTATAACTTCTATTACTAATTTATTAAAGACTACAGTCGTATTACACGACCCCTCACGATACTCACTAAAAAGGACGTTCCCTTCGTCTTTAATAACGCCTATAAGAACGCCTGGGAAACTCTCTAGGAAGCCCTTTAATTTACGCCGGTTCTTCGCTACTACGATCCCGTAAAGTAGACACGGCTTAAGACAGACTTGTTTAATAGAGTCGTTACTAGGATCTTATCTCAACTTCAAGAAGATAACACCTTTTACCCCGTGGGATACTTTTCTAAGACTATAACTGATCCCGAGCTTAACTACTCGATCTACGATAAGGAAATACTAGCGATTTTCTAGTTATTTAAGTAATATCACTTGAAACTCTTAAGTGCCTAGAAAAATGTTCTCGTTTATATAAACTACTAGGCCTTAGAGTACTTTATAATTACTAAGGACCTTACGGCTAAGTAAGCTCAATAAGCGGAATTCTTTGCGGACTTCTATTTTACGATTATATACTGTACTAGAACTACTAATACGCTAACTAATACGCTGTCCTGACGGGACTAAGACTTCACTGTCACAGAAGTACGTAAACGGGCCATCCGTAATTAACAATTGATTCCGACGGACAAAATTAACCCACGAGTCGCCGGCGACCTCTAGCTCTCCGCCGTCGATCCCATGGACGCCTATATCGAAGTCGTAGAGACTATACCCCTAGCACCTATAGAGGCGGCTATGATCTTGGATCACGATACTAAGCCACGTGACAAACTAGAGCCAAAGCCCGAGCTAGACGCAGGAGTACTAGTCGACCCAGAGATCCCTACGCCAAAAGAGCTTAACCCTAACTCTATAATAGCCTATAATATCGCGGAATACGATATTATTAATTAAGTGCTCGTAACTAATAAGTCTTCGCCTTCGCTAGAGCCTCTCTAATAGAAAGCCAGGGAATAGTTATTAGATTACGAGCTAACAAACGACAAGTTGCTTTTCCAAGGACGCCTAGAAGTGCCCCTAGAACCGCCGGAGCTTCGCACGACACTTATTCGCTATATATATTCCTAACCTTTAGTAATATACGCAAGGATCAGAAAAATAAAGGCATTACTAAGCCGCAAATACTATTAGAATAGCCTCTCTATAAACGTAACTCAATACGTAGCGAATTACAGTTACTCCCAGTAAAAGGTTAAAAGAGATAAGACTCCTAGTTTCTTATACCCACTGTTAATCCCCACTTGGCCGTACTAATACCTTACGATAGATTTTACGAAGCTACTATTAGACAAGTATAGTTACAACTTCGCTATAGTTATTATTAACTGCCTATTTAAAAAACTAGTCTTAATACCTTATAACGATACAATTACTATAAAAGGCATAGTTATTCTCTTCCTCGTCTATTAGATCTAACACTTTAGTATACTAGACTTAATCGTCTCGAACTGAGGACCTCAGTTCGTCTCCTCCTTTTAGAAGGAGTACTATTATATCCTCGGGACTAAAGTAAAGCTTACGACGGCGTATAACCCGAACGTCGACGGCTAAACGGAAGTAACGAACTAATATATTAAGTAGCAGCTCTGCCCCTTTTATTACTATTACTAAGACAATTAGACTAACCTCTTACTAATTATAGACATCGCTTAATTAACGTTACCGCACGAGTCCTTAAGCTGTTTGTCTCTTTTCTAACTACTTAACGGCGTTAAACTAAGGACTTCTTAGGATTTAATTAACCTAAAACCCCCGGCTACGACAATAGAAAAACTTAATCGCGAGGAGGCTCTATAAGTAGTATTACAAATAAAGGAGGTCACAGAAGTCGTATAATCGTCCCTAAAGGATTAGTAAGAGAAAATAAAACGACTAGCGAACTGTAAGCGACGCGCTATTGATTAGGACGTAAGTAACTTAGTACTAGTCGACACTCGGAACTAGAATATCGACCGACCTTTAAGAAAGCTCTTTAATAAGTAGTACGGCTTAACTAAAGTACTCGCCAAAAAAGGAGAGAGTTAGAGAGTTAAGCTCCCGGAGGACTAGCAAATTTATCCCGTCTTTTACTCGCACTCGTTCTAGAAGTACGTCGACAACCCCTTACTTAGATAAACTAAAGCTACGCCGGCACTTATCTAGCTATTACTTAAGATAAGTGGGAAATTAAAGGCATCCTTGGCTTTAAGGTCTTCCGGAATAAGCTATTCTATTACATTAAGTAACTAGGCGCCGACGAAGACTTAGAGTAATACTCGTGCTCGGATACTATAATAGCTCTGTATATAATTAAACGATTCCACTTAAAGTACCTTAATACTAAGGGCCTGCTAAAAGCTCTCCTAAAATAGCTAGAGGCTTATAACGCCAGTATCGACGACTATAATAACCTAAAAGACGACACAGTTATAGCTATAACTACGTAGACGTAGTTTTTTGGGAGGGGGGGGGGTAATTGTAACGTTGCTAGGTTCTGACTAGTACGCGGCGTACAAGCTCCGTTAGTTGGTATTAGTTATAAAGTAAAGTCACTATAGTTAGGTTTTTAATAGGAATTAAGACGTTATAAGTAATAGTAAACTTGAAGGTAAACTTACTATAATAATTTAAGCACGAAGCTCTATTACCTAAGGAACTACTCTGTTTATATAGAACTTCGATTCCTACTAGACCCCTCTAGAGCTCGTGGTCTTGAGGTTCTAGGAGCCCTGGATCCTAAAGCTCTAAAAGCTCTATATAATCACGTGACCCTTAGTCTTATGATTTCGTCCTTGTCTTGGCTTCTTTATGTAATAAGGCTATTAAGCCTTAAGGCCAAGACACACGTAATCCTGCCGATCGTGACACTATCCCCCTTCTGTCGTTAGTGTGTCTTTACGCTTAAGTATACTATAAGAAATATTGACGACAGCTTAGGGCCATCTCCTTCTTTTAATATGTCCTCTAAAATAACTAAGTACAAGTAAAGGGTAGCGCTTGCCGAAATAATTAATTCTTACGGTTCGCTTAATATACTATATTTAAATTATATTTACTATTATTATAATTACGTGATTTTAAATAAAAAGTCCTAGAGGTGTAGGGAGTGTATTCGTTACGGGGTAAAATGCGACGCCCTTTAGGTGTCTCTTAACGATCTCTAGAGTCTTCGGATAGAAGAAGATCACCTAAAGTTTAAGAGAGACATGGCTTTCGAGGCAGTTATGGCCGGACTAGCTTGTGTTCGCGAGCTCAAGTAGCGCTAGGCGGAGCTGCGTGAGAGGGGAAGAGAAATACTTCGTCGTAGTTTAAAGACCCTAGATGAGTTAGACGAAGTTAAGGCGGGAGAGAGGGAAGAAAAGAGAAAAGCTAAGGAGGCACAGAAAACTATTAAGTTAATAGGCGTGGAACGTCTTAGTTCCGTCGACCTCGTCGGCGGCTTCCTCGACTTAGCGATAGACCTCTCCTTTGACTTAGCGGACCCCCTCTAGGTAGAGTTAAGTTTCGTTAATAGAAACTGGCAAGTAATTCCGAGTAACGAAGGTTTAACTTAGGTTCTTATGTGTTTTTTAATAATAAGTAGTTCTTTTATTTTACTAGGTATTTAATAAGGCCTCGTTTATATTAATAGTCTAGTAGTTCCTCCACTTCGTATTCTTCGAGTGAGTTCACTAGTTCAGCCATTGTCTTTAGAGCTAGTGAGGCTCTTAGTAGTGTTTTTTCTAACAAGGATATGTGGAATACTAAGAATATCTTCTTTATCGTAGTTAGTAACTAGAGTTCGTAGTTCAATAGTCCCTTGACTTGTTTAATCTTAAATAGTCCCAGTTTTTTGTAATTTAATTTATTACTTAGTCACTTAGTATTAATGTTTTTTCGTAAAAGATAAACCCTATCCCCCTCTTATAACGTTAGCTCCTGACTACGTGTCTTATTATAGTAGTGCGCGTTCTTTTCTACTATAAACTAGAGTTCTTTTACTAATTCCTTATAAAGGTCTTAAATCTTTTAGACTTAAATATAAGTTATATTATTATCTTTAACAATAACGTTAAGTTCTCTATAAGTAACAGGTTCGTAACTATAATTTACGAAGAAAGGTGTGACTTTTGTTATTTTTGTAGTCGAGTTATTATAGGCGAATTCTACTAAAGGTAGTAGTTCTGCCTAGTTATCTTATTAATAGTTAATATAATAACGTAAGTATACTTCGACTACTTAGTTTATTCATTCGTTTCCTTTATTAGTTTAAGGATAAAACGCGATTAAGAGCTTCTAGTTAGTTCCTAAGAAGGCTGTTAAAGCTTTCTAGAATTTTGACGTAAACAGCTTGTCTCGATTTAACACAATTTCTTCGGGCACTCTATACTTAAAGACTACTTCCTTAAGGTATACTTGTGCTAGGTTTTCGGCCGTAAGGGTAGATTTGACTAGTACTAGAATTATATATTTAGTAAGTCTTTCTATAATAACGAGTATTATATTATAGTTAACCCTTGTGACCAGGTCCTTTAATAGTGGCAGCGGCCTTATAAAGTCCCACGATATAGATCTCTAAGATTTTAGTAATATTAGTACTATAATCATTTGCCTATAAGGAGCGTGCCGGGAAGGCTTGTTCTTAATGTAGGTATTATAGTTAGTGACTACTTTCTTAATTATAACGCGAAGTCCCTCGGCTTAATAATTCCTTAAGATCTTGAGATACGTTCTTTATATCCCTTAATATTTATACGCGAGAAGTCCGTGTTATTCCTTAATATAAGCTTTCGCTAGGCTTAACGGAAGTTAGATCTTCCTATTAACTCGCATAATTTTATTCTTTATAATATTCTTACTAATTAGCTCCTTGGTTTAGTCTAGTAGTAATCTGTCTCCCTTCTAGGCCTCTTTAAGTGTGTTATACCAAGGGCCATTTAGGTCTAGTTCGATAGCAGCGATCTCCCGGATATTAAGTACTATGTCCCTATTATCTAGCCACTTTAGTAAGGCAGTCTCGTTATAGACTTTATCGTTCTTATACCTAGGCAATTTACTTAACGCGTCTGCCCTTATATTGTCCTTTCCTTAGACGTATTTAATAATTAGGTTAAAAGAAGTAAGTTCTTTTAATTATTTAGCTAACCTTCGATTATTAAGGACCTTAGTAGTAATAAAGGTTCAGAGATTTATATAGTTAGTGTAAATAATAACAGGGAACTTAGCTCCTTATAAGTAGATTTTCTAGTATTTAAGCGCTTTAATAATTACTATAAGTTCTTTCTTATAAATATTATAGTTTTACTCGGCCGAGGACATCTTTTCTAAGTAGTAGGCTACTGGGTATAGCCGTCCTTAGTCGTCCCTCTATAGGTATACCGCGCTAGTATAAGTGTCTAAGGCATTAGTTTCGATAATACTTTCCTTTTCTTCGTCGAAACTGTGGAGTATTAGTTCTTTTGTGAATTCTACTTTAAGTCGCTGGAACGCCTCTTTATAGCGCTTATCTTAGGCAAAGGGAATGCCTTTCTTAGTCAAGTTAGTAAGGGGTTTTATAATCTTAGAATAGCCTTAAATAAACTATTAATAAAAATTAGCGAATCTTAATTAAGATTATATATCTTTCACGTTCTTTAGTAACTCTTATTCTTTTACGGCCTTAATCTTTTTTAAGTTAATACTCATCTGTCTTAGGCGTATAATATAACCTAAGAAGGTAACTTCTTTAACCGAGAATTCACACTTCGACAGCTTCAGTCAGGAATTTACTTTAAGTAAAGCTTTTATAACTGTAATGACGTGTCCTTGGTGTTCCTCGAGGGTTTTCGAGTAGACTAATATGTCGTCTAAGTAATATATAGTAAACTTCTCGATAAAATCCCGTAAGATCTCATTATTCTGCCTCTAGTAAGTAGCGGGTGCGTTCGTGAGTCTGAATAGTATTACTATGTATTCCCACAAGCCTAAAGGTAATACGAAGGCGGTTTTCTATTCGTGTCCTTTCTTAATTCAGATTAAATTAAATACATTACGTTAGTCCAGTTTAGTATATACCCTTGCCTTAGCTAACTTGTCCCGTAGGTATTATACGTTAAGTAAAGGATAAATATCCTATATAGTTCCATTATTAATTATATAGTAGTCGCCACAAGGCCTTCCCTTTAGGTCCCCTTACTTCTTAGCGACTAGTATATTAATAACGCATAGTGATTTGGATTTCTGAATCTATCCTTTCTTTATACTTAACTCCCGATATTCCTTAAGCGTCCTTGTAGTAGTATAATTATAGTAGCGAAGTTTTTCTATAATAAGGACGAACTTATCCTTAAAGTTAATTTCGTAATCTTAGGGCTAGTACTTAAGTAACGCTCTTATGTCTTGCGAATCTTTGAATATCCTTACGAACTTCCTATATAATACGGGCAGCTAGTCCCGTATATTATCTATCTAACTAAGATAACTTGTAAATTCCTTTTAATTAAGAGTCTAACTTATTTAACTAGAGTCTATTGGCGTTATTATTAAAGAGGCGGCGCTAGCCTCTTTTACGCTAGTTAGTCAATTGTGTCACTATTAATAGTCGTTAAACCTAACCTCCTTAGTTCCTTAATTTATATTAGGGTTATAGCTACTTAGTCACTAAGTTCTTAACACTATATCGTGTCTTCTAATATTAATAAAGTTAAAGTAAATAGTTTCTTTATAATCTTATATAGTTATTATTATTCCTTAGGTCTTTTCTCTAACTTATTTATCTTAGCCCGCCTCCTTGCTGTCTAATAAGTTTAAGCAATAGGGGCGATAATGGCGTAAGGTGGGGATATTGTGCCTTTTAACAAAACTAGGGTTTATGAAGTGTCCTATAGCTCTAGAATTTACTAGTACTTTTATCTCGATACTGGCCACTGTAACTGATATAATTAATTAATCGTTTTCTTTAGTTACTGTCAATTCCGGGCAGAGTAATAGTACATCTTAGATACGTCGTTGTTCTTTGACGATTAGTCTTATAGTTTCGTTTAATTATTTTCGTAACCCGTTATTATAACTAATAAGGGTATATAATATTCCTTCTTAAAGACTAGCGTGTCCCTGGATTTCGTCTAGTCTCATAAATTGGTAGCGTTTTAGCTTAAAGGCAGACTACCTCCGCTACTAGTAATATTCTCTTCTCGTAGTGTGGATAACTAACTATGTTTCTTTTACTTATAAGTAGTTATTTAATTATCTGTATTCCTTAGGAGACTCTAGTTCGAGTTCTAATCTTACTTTATAACGCCTTAGGCACTCTTACTCTTATCCTGTGTTTTCTTAGAAGACTAAGATTAACTTGTCGCGGTAGGCCACGACATATGACAGTCCTTGGGCTGGAGAGTTTAACGTGTGGTACTTTTCTACGAAGTTTAGTTTTGTGTTAATATATATTTAGATTCGTTACTCGCTATAGTGGCTATGAATAGTCTAATTTTCTCCTAGATATGGCAACTTGTCGAGGGTGCTGCTTCCTTCGCTAATGACGCTCTCGACTTAGCTTTCCTATTACGAGTCTAGCGCCTTTACCTCCTGTATTCACAGGTCGTCTATAGCGTTAAGGAAAACCTCATTGACTTATTCTTCCTTAGTGTCTTCACGCTTTAGCACTACTACTTCGCGATGTTTTATTTTCTGTTCTACTAGCGCAAACTTTCTCTTAGTTTTCTGGCCGGTTTTTCTTTCGCGTTTCTTTTAAAAGTAGTCTCGGGCGAGATGTCCGCTTTTGCCACAAGTGTAATATAGTCCTTTTTCTCGTCGCTTCTACTTCTCAGTTTGCCTAGTTCCCTTTCATTCTACTCTATTAATCTCTATAGGATTATAATGATTTCGTTTATTATTAGGGTTTTGCGAGTAGTTCTAGGATCTCTTCCCTTACGATTAAGGGTACTGAGGTCTCCTGAACTAAGTTAGAGCGAAGTACCCTTTACGTTCCCGCTGGCGCTCCTAGATATAGTTATCGATTTCAATTACGTTTTTAATTAGTCTATCTAGGGTAATTGTTTTCGGTATTCAGGAGAGCTCGTCCTTAATGTGATCTTTGAGGCCCTTATAGTACTGGGCCCTCAACCCCCCGTCAGTCCACTCTAGTCGTAGTATATAACGGTTAAACTCTGCTGTATACTCGTAGATAGTCCCTCGCTAATATATGCCGAGCAAGTGCTTTTCCGCTTATTTAGTCTCATCTAGGTCCCTGAAGACCCCCTTAATAATAGTAGTGAATCCGGCGACAGTTTTAAAGATGACTTTGCTTTTCTCGGCTATTACTGTAGAGTAGTTCCTAGTAGGCATACAGTTAATTAAGTAGTCGCTTAACGTTGGTTCGATCTAGTGGGCAGCCATGTCCCGTAAGAATGAGGCGATCTACAAGACCTTTCGGGGCTCGACTTCGAACTTGTCTCCGTTAAAGGCAAAGTATATGTTATACTAAAGGATGAACTACTTGAGCTTACTTTATTGTTTATAGTAAGTGTTTAATATCTAGACCTTAAGTGCCCCAGGCTTGATAACGGCAACCTCCTTAGTACTAGTTCTTACTTCGCTACCTTCTCCCTTTACAGATCCTCTAGGCGTAGGCGTGTTAGGGGCCATTTCGAGTGACGATACTTTAAACTTAGGTGCTCAAAGTGTAACGTTACTAGGTTCTAACTAGTACGCGGCGTACAAGCTCCGTCAGTTAGTATTAATTATAAAGTAAAGTCACTATAGTCAGGTTCTTAATAGGAATTAAGACGTTACAAGTAGTAGTAAACTTAAAAGTAAACTTATTATAATGATTTAAGCACGAAGCTCTACTACCTAAGGAACTACTCTGTTTATATAGAACTTCGATTCCCACTAGACCCCTCTAGAGCCCGTGGTCCTGAGGTTCCAGGAGCCCTGGATCTTAAAGCTCCAAAAGCTCCATGTAATCACGTGACCCCTGGTCCCATGATTTCGTCCTTGTCTTGGCTTCTCTATGCAGCAAGGCTGCCGAGCCTCAGGGCCAAGACACACGTGATCCTGCCGATCGTGACAGTAATATTACGACTTACGATACGCCTCGCATTTTAACTGACACGGGCTCGTAGCATCGCTGGCTATACGACAGCGCTAAGCCTAATAGGGAAGACTTAGTGGCGAGTATGCGACATGTGAATGAATGGCCCCCGACTACGCTAGGCCCTATTAGGAGGGTCCTTTGTGTATTTATACTCGAGCTCTCCCTTACGGAGCGCTCTCCTTTTCTCCTTGTCTTTTCTTCTTGATTCTGAGCGTAGCCTTAGGCCTAAATACAAAGCTTGAGTCAACTCGCCGTATTAACCTTTGGCCAGCCGTAACATAAAAGGCGGGCGGAATCTAGGGGTGGGCGGAATCTAGGGGTTAGACGTTATACCATCGCACACGTGATGTCGGACCAACTATCAGACCCGGGGAGTTTGGGGCACCGTGTGAGGATCTAAAAAATTTAATAAGTTTAACTAGAACGTTAAGATTACTAATTTCTCAGTGATTACTGAGATGTTGTACTACAACTGCTGCAGGACGGCAGTCGTGATCCTCAATCAGAGCTGGAGAGAAGTTCAACGAGTAATTAGGAAACGAATCAAGTGTCCTTGAAATTGTATTCGTCTCCTGCTTGAATGAAACGCTGTAAACCGTTATACTAACTTATTATTTTAGATAAAGCCACTGCGCCTTACTCGCCTTATCCATCATCTCCCCTTCCATATAACCATGGAAGTAACATTCACCGACCAGCTGGAACAGTTCAGCCTCATTCTCTTCGTGGTTTAAGAATTTGAACTTCCGCCGCAAGAGATACGGCGTTTCCCTCCCGAAAACAATGGACACGACATCACCTACTTCAGTCTTCGGAGGCACGAGACCGATATACCCGTTTCTCGTGATGCAGAACCGTCGGTTGAAGCACGCCCTGGTGGCCCTGGTAAATAGTTTGACTGGAAGCGACCATTCGACCGGCTCCTTTCGCGGTTCTCCGCGCTGTGAGCTCGTGTCGGAATTATTGCTGAGTTGTATTTCGCCGTTGATAACCCGGCGGAGGCGCCTCGCTATGATCCGCGCATCGCTGTCCGTCTTTAGCCACAAGAGTGCAAACAAGCAGCCCAAGTCGCCTCTAATTGCCGGCAGCCACCACGGATTCGGAATGCCAGCAGCGTATCTGGTGCCTTCGCTCATCTTTTTCCAAAGGTATTGGTGGCCCGATTGACCCGTGAAAACTTTCCACCAAAGTTCTGTTATGGTCTCACCATTGGCTCGACGAAACGCGGCTTGAGCACGAACCGAGATGAGATCCAGTTCGGCGGCTTAGTCCAAGGCTTTTGAGGAATAATCGGCATAGTGTTTCTCCCACGCGCGATAGTGGCTCCGGAATTCTCCTGGCGCGGGTCTTAATATTGAGCTCCCTACAATGACTCTGTCTCCGATCATCGTTCTCCATATCACGTCTTCTATTGACTGGCCTGTCGGATAGGGGTCCTTAGCCTTTTTCACAAGGCGTTTGATGGCCGCATGGAACTGCACCAATCCCGAGCCAAGGTCCCATTTCTTAGCCGTGGATGTCATGTTCTCGAAATAAGGGACCTCGAACACATGACTTAATTCCGCGATATCGTCTACCACGAATCCGCGAATCCTCATTGTTTTGTGTTGAGGAAAGATATCAAATTCGGGACTAGTGTCGAGAGAAGCTTCATGTCTCTTAGGCATGTTGAGGAGGGGCGAATTCTGCAAATAAGGCACTCGGAAGTCGAGTCCCGTTCCGTAGACGGTAAACGTTTCCGGAACATTTCCATGGATACATAGTTTGCTGCTCCAGTCGGGCACCCAGGAGGGCAGACCATCCAGACTCCTCCTAAGCCTATTCCGGCGTATGGGAGAATTCGTAAAGGGTATTGAGACCAAGAGATATCGTATATGTACATTGCCGCTAAAGTGTAAACGTCTTGGACGGTCTTGCGATAGTCCGGCTTGAGCATTTCATGGTTGCACTCATCAACAACCCCCAAAATGGCGTAGATCTTGTCTCGCGGATCCGATGCTTTGAACTCGTGGAAGATAAAGGCGACGGATTTAGCAAAGTCCCCCATGGTTCCAGAAGCAATGGTTGTTCGCACCTCGAACAGCGTGCCAGCATTGGCTAGAGATGTCAAAATGGATCCTTTCGCCCCAGGACCCATATCACAAGAGAGAAGGTCTAACATCTCGGGCGCGGTGCAAAATCTAATCGCTGCGTTCAACTCCTCCCAGGGAATGTTCTCGGATCCGTAAACCATATGCAGGTCGCGAGCCATGGCAACCTCCTGGATGATCCACATGCGATTGAACCAGTCGTTTCTCAAGAACCTTTGGAGCGCAGGTACTCGAGAGTCTTGAGAATAGCGCTCGTAGCCACGCGACCCATCCAGAGCCTGGGATCTGTATATCAGCGCCAGCTCGAGGACAATTTCTTTTGCTGTGGCGGCATCCGGTGCTTCTCCAAGCCAGCCTATGACCCTCTGTGCTCGATTATAGATTTCTCTCATGAGCAATACTTGCGAGCTTCTCTCAACCGGGTCTATTTGATTTATGCAGACGTAGTCGATCCATACCAATTTTGTTTGCGAAAGCAAACTAAGCCCGCGGAGGAGACTATACACTTTTTCAGTGGTCAAGAAAGGAAGGTTGTCCACAATGATGCGGCTCGTCCTTTCTGGCGATTCCCAAGTGTATGATATGGCCTCGTAAGGCTCCGAGTTGTCAAGAGAAGTATGAACCAACTCGCATCGGATCTCCGTTTCAGCGGTCCTCGGCAGAAGTCGTAGAAGCCTGACCTCCCTAGACGACGCAATAGGGCGGCAAGTAAAGAAACGCTCTTTGGGAGCCTCAAGGTATCCTTTGGCAACCGTGAGGTGTCCTCGTATGCGTCCAACGAGAAAGATTGTCAGAACATGTAGCATGAGGGATGCTTCTCCTGACGCCAGGACCGAAATTAACATTTGGGTGCCGAACCCTGGCAATGTTACTTTGATAATCGCCAGACAGTACATAGTCGTCGAGGACAGAAAAAAACGTGACGGAAGGGACAAAGTGCAGGGAATAGAGAGTGCCCAGACAAAGAAGGATACCAAATCCCGAGTAGAAGCATTCGACTATACGCATCCGTGTCTCAATAGACTGTACAGGTTCGATGAGCATTCCTCCCAAGGTGCCCAAAACATGGAGAGCACAGTCAGTAACCAGGTACGCAAAATATTGATCCCTGAGAAGTTCCTGGAAAGTGACTAGGACGAATGGGCCCACAATATCTAGGTTGCGCGCACTTCGTACAAAGGAGAAAGAAAGAAGGTAAGAGAGTTTTTCTTCCGACAAAAGAAGAGTTGCCAGTGTTAGGATAGCCTTAGCTAGGGGGCATTCTCTTACTCTGACATCTTCCAAAGATAGTCGTCTCTCCTGGCCTAATAAAGCTTGGTTTCATACCTTGCCTCCTGGTTTCGTACGAGTAATACTTATACGAGCTACGGGGTTTAGTACTTGATATATTTAAGGTAGCTTTCCCTTTCGTACGAAAGGGACACACGGAATATACTTGATTAAACTTCACTTATTATATTCTTTGTCACCCTAATATCAGGTATCGAACCTTGGTTAGATACCAACAGATATCTATACTAGCTATTACACTATTCGATTTTCACCCTCATTGGCACCTGGTGCGACCGGCTCCAGGGTTTGCCTTTGAGCTCCCTCCTCTCCTAATTCTCGACCCAATATCAAAGTAAAATCGTCGTTCTAAGGAGGCTGAGTAAAGGACCTTAAGCAGACAATATAACAGGTAAATGCTCGCAGAATCTGGCCGTATTCTTAGCCAATTTAAGCGTATATCGCGCGAGAATATATAAGCTCGATTGGCCTATTGCTTAGCCTGTACTCTATATAACCACGACAAACGGAGGTGTATTGGTTGTCGCTATATAGGGCATAATAGGAGCAATTGTCCCTTCCCACATGAAAAGACACCGGCAATGCCTCGAACGGGCGGAATACCTCATTTTCAAAGCCAAAATCAGCTGAATCAGCTAGTATTTGTATTACAGTTGTCTTGAGGTTAGGGGCCGGAAGAAGAGTTAGAAGTGATTCCGGGAACCTAGTATAATTAGTCATTTTGTATATTGGTATCTTTTCCGTTTAATTAAACATTAAGTCTTGAGTTTTAGGTGTATAACCCGTATAATTACATAGTAGATTCTAAAGATTCTGCCACATTTAATGTGGGGGGGGGGGGGGGGTCGTCTTCATATTATTGGGGGGTCGTCTGTGTATCAACAGTCTTCGTATGCTTGCTTCTGTTTCGGCCACAGCGACGGCTACCGTGCGGAATGAGCCTATAATTGCCTGTGCTCCTACCCTTTGCACTCTGTTCAGTGACGCCATACCGGCAGTTCCGCATGCATGCATCCAGATGTTAGAGCAGGCACAGAATTGCATTGCAAATCTACGAATAAACTACAATACAAGTAGGGCCAACAACCTCCCTACCACGCTTTCCCGCAGGCCCGGTAAGACTATTGCCCCGAAAGGCTCACTCCTGGCCGCCTGCTTCGAGAGGAAGGTCCAGGACCAAAACCTTCCTCTACGCCCTCTGCCCTGTTTGCTCCTTAAGCCTGTATCAACGCGCAGCCCACTGCCCCGTTCTGCCTACAGACCGACACGCGCATCCGTCCTCTCAGGCCATATAGACAGTGTCTCTGTCGCTGCCATTATATGCCACGCCCCACGGCTGTGAACCGCTTCGCGTTACCTTGCCAGGTCTCCCCTCACAGCAAGGCCGACCGTGTCTCACAGAGGTTGCCCTATTGTCCCTATACCCCTAGCCAGGCAGCATAATATAGTGTTTCCCCTCTACTAACCAAAGTGTTGCTTCCTCTTCCCCGCCTGCTTTGCCAGTTCTCCCTCTCCCGCTAGCCTGTACTCCCATATCCATAGTCTAAACCGCCAGCGCTCGCCAGAGCTGTAATTATAGAGCCGGGCCTGCCTCTGCAGTAGAGTTCCTCCGTACGGTGCTGTTAGGGACTCTGCCATTCGAGAGAGAGTATAGCGGCTGTGTATCGTCCCCCTAGAATCCCCCCCCTATAGCTACGCCTCTACCTCCCGCCGCTCAATATCCAGACTACAATACGTTCGTTTAACAAGAGCTCGTCAGATCGTTCGATTAACTAGAGCTTCGACGGGTCCTTCAGGTGACGTTCGACGCGCGCGCGCCGCCCATGCCCTCCAGCGAAAATTCTGCAATACACCCCAGAGGTGTCCTGTCGTACGACTAGGTATCGGTTCCACGTCGATATAATCGAGGGCTTGAATCCTAAGTTAGGTAATCGTACGTCGGATGGTTTTTATACCCATTTTGATGGTAGTCCTTTGTTTTGATGTGGCCACGTCGCCGTCGCCAATATAGGGGGACAAGGCCTCCACCGATGACTACAACACCACAACAGCTCCATCGAATGCGCTTGTCTCCCGTTGGCTCTACGATAATATTACAATCATAGGTTCGTAGCCAGCACCACGGACATGTGGGAGTTCGACTTTGGTGGCCTAAGTTTGTTGCATTGAACCAACAGACCCCTGCCATAAAATGGGTCACGTGATGGGAACTTTTGGCGCTTGCACTGATAATTACGTAACATTTATGTAAGCTCCGACCGGACTGATTTCAACCCTGGTTTTGGGCTCGAAATTTTCGGTAAGCTATTCGAAGCCCTTTCTCCTCTTAGCAAGCTAAGAAGTACGAAGGCATTCCCCTCACTCACCATGGCAAGCGCTCTACTTCTAGATTTAAGATTAAGGACCCGTGCATTTGAAAGAGACCGAAAGCTCGAAACAGGCGAAACCGACAGCAATGGCGACAAAGATGAGAACCTTGCTAGCACAGCAAGCGATGATAGTGATGTACGATCAGTTTACTGCTGTTGAACTTCTAGCCACCAAATATGCCTGTTTCAAAGATGCAGTCACACCGCTGCGTCTGCAGCCTAAGCGATCCCCGCAAATCATAGGCAGCAGTGCGGCGCGGGGTTTCGAGCTGAAATCTCACATCTACTACCTTCGGAATGTTTCTTCGCTCACTTCGATGTGGATAACCATCCTTCATCTATATTCAACTATTGAAAGAGTTAACTAGTGGTCACAATGATGGATAACGACGACTTCGTACTTGTCGAAAGACACGGTCAGCTTCCTTCTCCTCAGCCCGTTATCTCACCTACCTCATCAACTGACCACCTCAAAGATAGCGAGCAAGGCGACGAGAACGATGCTCCTAAAGTGACACCCGAAGATCTTGAGAACATCAGATTGTGGTTGTCTCCTACGGAATTCGAGTCTGAAGGCAGCGAATATCGCAAACATCTCAATGCGCACGTGCCGGGCACAGGGAATTGGTTGTTCCAGACTGAGCAGTACATGAACTGGCATAATGGCGAGGATAATGTTGGTGCTTTGTGGATTCAGGGAATCCCTGGGAGCGGGAAATCAGTCGCCGCCGCCAACTTAGTCCAGACACTAAAGAGCGAGGAAGTGCTTGTCTTATTCTTCTTTTCTCGCCGGATCATAAAGTCTAACAGCGAACCTCGATTTCTCGTTCGAGACAGCTTGCATCAGCTTTTGGACCATAGTATTGCGCTGCAACGGAGACTGAAGAGTGTATTTGAGCAACATCCTGTTGTAGGGAACGTTCCCTTCCATGAACTGTGGAGAATCTTGATTGTTGGACTGTCGACAATTCCAAAGGTCTACCTTGTGTTCGATGCTTTAGACGAGCTTGCTACCGAGGAGGATGGATTCCTCCAATGCCTACTTAACCTCGCACAAACAAAACCGGACTCAATCAAGCTGATAATGACCAGTCGCCCGCTTCCCCATCTTCAAACTGTCTTGAAAAGCCCCTTCATAGCCAATATTCGGCTTTCAGGGCATAGGGTGAAGATGGATATCACTACATATATCACTCATCGCCTATCCACCCAGAAAGAGAGAAGCCTATCCGTGGAGGATCAGTGTGTAGTCAAGGATGTCATTTGCCAAAAAGCCGATAACCTATTTCTCTACGCTCGACTTATGCTCGATGAGCTTTTTCAACAATCAACACCGGTGTTAGCACATCTACAGCGTCTTCCGAGCTCTCTGGAAGACATGTACGTGAATCTCCTCCATGAGCATTCTTCCCGATCGGGAGCAAGCCTACACTTTCAATCCTTGCTGCTTTCTTGTGTCGCTCATGCATCGCGTCCGCTTCGAGTCACGGAACTTGCGGCTTTGATCAATTCCCACGGTGATCGCGTGGGTCTTAATGCCTCCCAAGAAGCAAAGCTTATGGTTCGCACTTCATGCGGTCCTCTACTCGAGATCTTAAACGATGAGACCGTACAAGTGATCCATCACTCTTTCACTGAGTTCCTTCTCGATAACAGCCGGAGCAGTGCTAAAGAGACCACTGAATCTGACAAATGGTTTCCAGCATTCACGCCTGCTCTAGCCCATCGATCTCTAATGTTCTCTTGTATTGATTATCTCAAGTCTGGGTGTTTTGACTCGTGGTCCGTTGGAGAACGCCTAACGACGGCTGATTATGAGAAATGTCCCTCGTTTGAGAGCCAGCGCCAGTTGATGGTTCAATTTCAGTTCCTTCAGTACGCTTCACAGAACTTGCTCTATCATGCAGTAAAATGTGATGCTCATGATATTCAACTAGCTCACAAGCTGGATGAACTCTTGCAATATGGGAGTCACGATTTTGAAAGCTGGAAAGATTTTTTTTTCGCGAAGGAGGGTAAGACTCCACCCGATGACTTCCATCCACTTCACGTGGCTTCTCAAGCTGGATTGACAGCCTATACTGTGTGGCTTCTGGGGAAAGGAGCAGATCCGAATCTTGTCGATTCTCAAATGCGGACGGCAGCTGCCTACGCTGCTATGTATGGTCATTCTGAGACACTGGCTGTTCTTCTGAATCAGAATGCCTCATTTACGATTAAGGACTGGGATGGCTTACAGCCAATCCACCATTCATCCAAGGGCAATCATGTTGACGCACTACGTTGCTTACTCGATGCTGGTGCAAATCCGATGTCGCCGAAAGATGACGAAGATCACAATTGGTGCTCATACCTTCCTTCCACGATCGGAATCACACCTATACAGCTAGCATGCGAGATTGGAAACGCAGATGTTGTCACTGAGTTGCTGGAACACCTGGAACCTTCTCTGAGAAGTGACATTCTTCCACACTGGGCGTCTGCGACAGGTCAGGCCAAGCCTCTCTCAGTTCTATTTCAATATCCTCAAATTTTAGCCAATATCAATCGGAAAGATATATGTGGAAATACTGCTATCTATTTAGCTGCATGTATTGGAGATTCCGCGACCGTGCGTATATTACTCGATAATGGTGCTGATATGCACGGAAGGTCAGATGACTTGGTCCTATCTACGGATGACGAACCTATGGAGGAGACAACTGGATTTGGACGAACTCCACTCCAAGGATGGTCAAACTGCAGACGCAGAAGAGATGGCAACTTGCCTTATGGTAGCGTTGAGGAATGGGAGAGGACCGGTACATTATTGATTGAAGCTGGAAGTGATATCGAGGCCAGAGATGAGAAGGGACAAACAGTATTGTTCGCCTGGAAAGAACAGCTTCGTTACGGCCGCGGAGACTCAGATCGAACGGCACGATTTGTGTCCCTCCTACTTAAAAATGGCGCCAATCTCCGGGCGACTGATAACGAAGGAAACACTCCACTTCATTTATATCAGAAATGGCACCAGAATCCCAAAATCGTCGGATTGTTCATAAAAGGAGGAGCGGATATCAATACAACTCGACAAGGCGATCTCGCGACTTCTCTCATTGCCCGTGCAAAAGCACAGTGCACTGACGTTGAGGCATACATTGATAACGGTGCGGATTTCAACATGCAAGATTCAGAAAGAAACACCGCCCTCCATTATATCTGCAGATCGTGGCTGTTTGAACTCTCGCATGTCAAGGAATGGCTACTTGCCGCGGACCCCACGATTAAGAATCGCAAAGGCGAAACCTGCGTATATAATCTCCGCTATGGAAACGGAGGTAATGGGAGAGTAGAAGCCATTCCGCTGTTAGTGGAGAAAGGGTTGGACCTCGAGTCTAGAAATCGGCTTGGACGAACAGCCCTGCTTGCTGCATGTGCGAGTGCAGAGCGACACTTTATACTGGGCTTGATTAGATACGGAGCTAACGCGAAGTCTAGAGACTTCCAAAATAAGTCGTGTAAGTAAACCTTGGCGATTTGTTTCCAGTATTTTAATCATTGGACAGGTCTTCATCTGATCGCTCAAGTTGAGTTGGCGAATTATGACCACGGATCGAAGGATATTCAGACAACCTCAGAGGTCATAAAATCCCTCATCAAGGCAGGCGGAGACATTAATGGTGTCGACTTTGACGGCAATACTCCTTTCATGGATGCAGTTGAATCGAACGGCTACTTTAGCGCCCTTAAGATTAGACTAGAGTCGATTCTCAAGTTTGGGGGAATGGCGAACACTTCCAATCATCGCGGGCAAACGGCTTTGCACAAGGTCGCAGCTTTAACCGATTTTGACTCTAGGCACCATGCACATGGAGATGTTCCTAAACGGATTGATTTTCTATTACAACATAGTCTAGAACTCGACCTGCATGCACGGGATAACGAAGGCATTATGGCCATCCATATCGCAGCTTCGACATCGGAGATCAACACGTGGAAATTCGTACAAGCTGGAGCAGACATACAAGCCCAGGCTGATGATTATCGTACTCCTCTACATTTCGCGGCTGGCGCCGCACAAAGTAATTCTGTTGGTCTCCTCTGCAAATTATACGGAGAGAAATCTGGGACTGTAGATCAAAGGGATGAAAATGGCCGTACCGCTTTGCACTATGCAGCACTTTCAGGCAACTCCGAATGTGTCTATTACCTCCTGCAATCGGGTGCAAGTCCCAATGCCAAGGATAATCAACGTCTAACACCACTGCACTTGGCTGCACAACATCAAATCGATACAGCCAACATCAGAAATCAGCGCAAATTTGCAAAGATCTCATACCATAATGAAGTGTCATCCGGAATGCTAAACCTATCTCCATACATGGACATGAGAAAGGAAAGTCCCTTCCATAAGACTAACTCGAATTTGAGTCTGGCAATTTGCCAGGATACGGAGTCACGTATTATCCAAGATGTTGCTCGTTTACTTCTGTCAGCTGGTGCAGACCCAACTGCATGCGATAAGTCGGGACAAACTCCATATGATGTGGCTATTTTTCTGAACAATGAAGACATGGTGAATGTACTTTCGCCCGTCAGGCAAAAGAATGACACGGAAATATCCCTAGCAGATCAATGGTATTCCGTCAGAAGCGCCAGCGCTGAAGAAATTGTTCGGACCATCAACGTCGAAGGTGCCGACGCCTATACACTTTTACAAACTGCTATTGTCTTGAGGAACGAATCTGTTCTTGATGCTCTCTTGAAGGCTGGAGTAGACCCAGCAACTCCTGGTCCTGCCGCATTAACACCCGTGCACATTATTGCACATTTCGGTCTCATTTCAATGATGAAGATCGTCGCATCTCACGTTGACTTGAACACCTTCTCACCCTCTTTAATTCACGTCGCAGCGAGCAGAGAGCAATCCAATATCCAGATGATCGACCTTCTGATCGAACTAGGCGTGGATGTGAGCTCTCCTTATCAGGAAGTTGATGATGAGCGGCGTAGATCCACAGGAGACCCAATACCATCATACGCAGCAGCCCATATTCTAGCGATGGGCGAGCGATGGTGGAATATCTCAGCACTCGAGTCCTTATGCAAAGCAGGCGCGGATCTCGAAATGCCAGATGGAGACGGAAATACTGTCCTACAATGCGCACTAAATGGGAAGAAGAGCGGGTCTTGGGGGCCTGGCTTCTGGCGAAATGAAACGTTGGAGGTATTGCTCAGACATGACGCAAATGTCAACGCCGTATCTCCAGACAGTGGATCGACACCACTCACCGCATGTTTGGAATCTAGGCGGGGTCGGAAACTGGTACAGAAGCTTCTTGATGCCGGTGCTGATATCAATCTTGGCAGAGTTCCTGCAATATTTGAAGCCATCGAGAGTGAAGATCCTGAAGCCACCGCAGCAATACTTGATGCTGGCGGAGATTTCAACGCTATCTACAGTCCGGAAAAGCCTAAAAAGTATGGCCAGGGCCCAAAAGTAGAAACCCCACTTCTGTCTGCCGCCCTGAAGGATGGCTTTTCATTTCGCAATACTGACGCAGAGAGACGGTGCGCCCGAGAAGAAATTATAGCCGTCCTTCTTGAGCGTGGAGGAAATCCACTTCTAGAACTCCAGGATGGCAAAACCACTGTTCTCCATGAAATCGCATACTGCCACGGTCTCATCGCACCTATCTTGAAGACGGAGATCGATCTTGAAGTCAAAGATTCTCAACATCGCACGCCTTTACTTGCAGCATGCGGTCCCGTCGAAGGCTCCTGGCGCCGCACCGAAGACGAGTCCACACCCCGCGAATTGATTCTCGCAGGCGCAAACATCCATATAACAGACGCCGCCGGCTCGACTCCCCTTCACCTGGCCGTTCAGGCTGGTCTATTCGAAACCACCTCTCTGCTGTTGGAAAAGGGCGCTTTCCCTTCTGCCAAGAACAATGCAGAGCTCTCCCCACTGAGCTACGCCCTCAAATCTCATTACCAGAGTCAGCTGAAATTCGCCAAAGTTTTACTATCTGCTGGAGCGGAACATCTCTTCACCGGTCCAAACGGGGAATCACCACTTCATCTTCTCGCCCCTTCGCTAATGTATCTCTCTCCGGCCAACGGCGCCGAATTCCGGGAGCGTGTCTATCAGTCAAATGATAAGACAGATTATCTCGCCGAGATTAACGATCTGTATCAGCAATTCGTTGACCATGGTTGCGACCGCAATGCTCGAGACCATCTGGGAAATACACCGCTGTTCCCATATGTCAAGGAAATTAAACATCGCAACGACTATTGGTTGGTTGAACCACCAGCGGAGGAGGACGTCAGGAAGATGTTTGAGAGTCATGACGTACTGGCGGTTAATGATGAGGGCGATACGTTGTTGCATGCTGTTGCTTCTAGGCAGGAGGGAGATCAAAGTGAGGGTGATGGAGTGTGGTTGTTTAAGGAGCTGATGGTGTGGGGGGTAGATCCGAAGAAAGAGAATAAAAAGGGTGCTTCTGCACTTGATATTGCGGCTGCTTGTGGAAAGCAAGCAATTTTGGAGATTTTCGCGCGGGAAGAACAGTAGGAGAGGTACCTGGTTCTGCATACATACTTACTGGGAGACATAAGAAAGTAATCTAACGGCGGATTCTAACGTCTTGAAAGGCAAAATTCTCAGAAAAAAATTGAATGATAGTCTATACTAAGATATACGCTTTATTCAGCTTATAAAATGAAATGACGAGACTTAATCAATCTTAAGGCATATAAAAGAAGCCAAGTATTTATATATCATTAGTTAAAATAATATTCTACAGTATATTTATTATGTACACGGTATGGGAATGTTGACAGGGTGTATCTGATTATCCCAGGCTCCAGTACCGTCTAATACTGAGTGATAGCAAGAAATGTCGCTATGGTGACTATAGTAGCTGCTTCAGTCACGAGCAAATCCTGCTTCCGAAAAGTACCGTATCCCCTAAGCTGCCGTACAAAACACACTTTTTATAGGGGGGTGGACAGCCTGTGGGGCGCCCTGTAATTTAGCGAGGAACACCAAAAATTACACTTTGTACCAAAAGTATCGTTTTTCCTACCTATATTCAAGCTATTCTATAATATAATATAAAGCAATCTGTTTTCTTATAAAGTACAACCTCACATTGCTTACACTTATATATTGTAGCCTTTCTTTTGGTGGTTCGACCAAGATTAACTACTATATTTCCCAAAGCAACTCTTTTTAATAGAGGACTATTACTAAACCTCACCCCTTTACAAGTAACGTAGTCTACTCTCTTTTGTGCTATTATTATTTTGATTAACTCATAGGAATAAACCGGGACCTCCACAATAACTCCAGATAGCTATGAAATACGCCTCTTTCGTGAGTCCGGTATATTACGTCCATACTTCATTCTTCGGTATCTCGATGGGACTTTCTTCACTTCTGGGACCATTACTTGGTGGAACTTTTTCAGACAAAGCGTAAGTCATATGCCTATATCCCAACGCCCTTCGCTGACCTTTCTTAGAACATGGAGATGGTGCTTCCATATCAACTTGCCGATTGGTGCAATCACCATCCTTGGTGTACTACTGCTCTTAAACATACCACCTCCACGTCATGAGAAGGTCTCCGCTATCGCACAAATAAAAAAGCTGGATCCTCTTGGTGTATTGTTCTTCGTTCTATGGATGGTATGCCTCATCCTTGCTCTTCAATGAGGAGGATCCACATACAAGGTAGCGTGGAAGCCATCTCCTATTGTGACACTAGACGGCAAAGATGCTACAGAGTATCTGACACAGTTCGCTGCCGACAATGCTATCGCAGGACGAGAACCCCATACCGATTGGAATCAATTGATGAGTAGCTCTGCACAAGTTATTCAGGGCATGCCAAGTATATGGGAGGTGGAGCAACATTCTACCCCGGAGAGGATCTCGTTATCGGATTCAAGAATAAGACGACCGTGACTACACCGTGGAAAGGCATTTTTGTTGGCGATAGTAAGTACACAAGCTTGAAAGTAGGAAATACAAAGTTAGATTTACTCAGGCGAGGCTGGACCGTTGGAGACTGGAGGAGACTTTTGCAACTCATTTGTGTTGGGATTCTGGCCTGGGTCGTACGATCCTGAACCTGATTCGGAAGATGAGGAAGATGGAGACGAGACATCTTCTCTGATCCAGTCGGAAACTTCAGCTACTGGAACCTCGACTGCCATTCCCTCTCCTACCAGTTGGAACAATGCAGCATATCCGTCTGCCGATATTGCTCAGGAGAATCTTGGAACCTATGGGGGTGGATATTTATCAGGGTATTTCCTGCCTGAAGATATCGCCGTTCTGAGTATTCCAGTTTTCAAGAATATGGCGACACAGTTGATGAGCACCCCGCTACAGTTGAAGGTTTCATCAGTACTGCCTACACGAAAGGGATGAAGAAGATTGTCATTGACTTACAGCGAAACTTTGGTGGAGATGCGTTGCTAGCGTGAGCCTAAAGTCTCACCGGCCGTTATCAAGAAATCAACTCACAATTGACAACAGCATCGATACCTTCAAGCAATTCTTCCCCAAGATCGATCCATGCGGCGGAAGCCGTCTTAGAGCACAGCCAGCTGCAAATATCATGAGAAAAGCGATGTTGGATTACTTCCAAACGCTTTCAAGTGACGATGACGCTTATGCATACCTCTATGCCAACGAGTGGGTGGCGTCCACCAGATTAAATGCAGATACCAACGAGCAATTCACAACTTGGGAAGCGTTCTATTGTCCTCATACATCCAATGGAGATAGCTTCACGACCACGATATGTATCCAACCCACCCTGCTTGAAAACTACTCACAATCGTGTGAAGCAACGTTACAATCTCGAAGATGCTCTTTTCGACTCCCTCGCCCTCGAAGCATATACCGACGGATTTGTTGTCACAAGATATGACAACAGTGTATCTGAAAAATCCCAGCTTTTTGCAGCTGAAAATACCGTCATACTCACCGACAGAGTCTGTTCGTCGACCTTCTCGATGTTTGTTGAGATGATGCATAATGAGGACGGAGTAAAGACTGTTGTCGTCGGAGGCAGACCAAGCTACGGTCCCATGCAAGCTGTCGGGTAAGGCGTCATACTCAAAACAACCATGCCACAATACTGATTTTAAGTAGATTGAGTAGAGGAGTTCGGTCATACGGAATCGATACTCGACTGGACTGCGATATGGAGTAAGCCAGAACTTTGCGTCAAAGACTCGACCGGTTACGCGAATACCGATGCCACAAATACAAAGCTGCCACCTGCGTCTCTTCTGCCTGCTCAGGCTCCTGTGGAGAGCTCAGACGTGAAGTTAGGATCCATCATCAACTGGAGCTTCAATTCAAATTCCAAATCTGGAATCGAAGCATCAACAAAAACAAAGACAACCACAAACACAAAATCCGGCAAAGAAAAAGCCACAGGACCTATCAAAGCCGAGCAGTGCAAGATCGACACCGCAACATCTGAGTACTTCTGCACGAACACATTTTGCGATCAGCGCTACGCGTATTGCAGCACGAACACTCCTGGCAAGAAGATCGTGTGACCGGGAGGTGTGTGCATGGCGTTGCCGAATTCGGCTGACCAGTTGGATGGTACGAATCGTGGGTATTGTGCTACGCCGTACAGGGGGGCGAATTCAAAGTGTCCAAAGACGACCACGAAGGTGGCTGTACAGCCGGGAGAGCCATCAAAACCGACGAAGAGGAAACGAGACGGAGATGAGCTTTTTGAGAAAATGGACTTTTCGTAGTGGGATGTAGAATGGGTCATACTGGACGTGGCGTCAAACGCGTACGTGGATATCATTGAGCGGTTTTATTGTGTGCAGTTAAACGATGAAGAATATAATTACCCATAGATTAGGCATGCCCTCTACTTTCGATACCATTTTTTACTTTTAACAGTACCGACATCCAAATGTACCTAAACAGGGATCTAACAAAGTTTGCCAAAGTTACAGCTATCACCGCTCCCACCCGTAATCTTAACACCACTAAACGTGATGTCCGAGCAACTACCATCACCACAAAGGATATAATAATCCTTGGCACCCGAAGCCACCGTACCAGTGACCTGGACAAAGTGAACATCCTGGATCTTGACACCGTTTGTTGCAACGCCACTTGGGCCGCCATTGAGGTAATCCTGCTCAACGACCTGTGTCAACAATTAGCTTGCGGGCATGTTATTATGTGAAGGGTGATTTATTTCTTACAATTCCGAACTTCGAGATATTGGACACAGTGATGTTCTGGTAGAGGATATTTTGTACCAAGCTGTTGGTAGCACCAGAAACGGTCTTGATTCGGGCACCTTGCTCGCTGTTCTTGACTATGCTGTCGTAAAAGAATACATCCTTGATAGTGGTATCACCTGTTATAGTTGATTAGTATGATCGTTTGGTCAGACCGGGTGGGCTACTGACTGCCAATGCTACCGATGGAAAGGCCATGAGACCCATCACAATTCGCCCTTCTAACAGTCACATTACCACCACCAGTGACTGCAACGCAGTCATCTTGGTTAATGACGCTGATGTCCTCGAGAAGAAGCTGGAAGATATCAGCTTAAGTTTTAAGATTGTATGTGGCTTGTACTTACGTTTGATGCTTTGCAGTTGAAGCCGTCGGAACTGTTTGATCGTCAGGATATCCTCTGTTAGGAGGACTAAAGTATAACATACTTGTGTGCAGCTGGCTTTCCCCCAGAAAGGCTGTTTGGTGCATTTCCAGCAGAGTTATCGAGATGAACATTCCTGATAATCAGGTTTGATCCTCCGAGGGTGAAGCAGTGTGCGGGGTAGTTCTTGATCGTAAGGTTGTCGATCAACGCTTTGGTACCCGCAGCTTTGACTTGAATGAAATGGTTTGGTCTGTGTGGATTGTAAGTATGATTCGTTTAGTACCTGAGTAAGTTTCGTACTTTTTAACCCCATTGTCACCCTTGCCATCCCACCAAGCAGGGCCGTTTCCGTCGATGACAGCGCCGCTTGCTCCGGTGATGTGGAAGTCGCTTCCACCTATCAAAATCAATGGACTAGTCCAAGCCTTGAAGCCAAAAGTCTATCGAATAGAATTAGCGAACTTAGATGTCGAGATGTAGAAATCCTCACAGTGGTTCCTTTGAATGTGACAGTAGTGCTCGGTTTAACTTTTGTTAAATCGAGTTGGCTACCAGCTGGTACAGCAATATTATTGAGAACAATGTCTGTGCATCCGGCAACGGCCGTGGCCACTTGACTAAACGCTGTTGCTGTGCATGATGCTGCCGGGGCCGCGAGAGAAGTGGTTGCGAAAAGAGAGCAGACAAGCCCGAGTAAAATTTGTTTTCCCATTGTGGATCCGAAAAAGAAGTGAAAGGCAGGAGTGTAGAAGAAAGAAGAGATAGTTAGTTTGCCGATACAGATATTCTATTCGAAAGAAAGGGAGCTCTCTGCTATTTATCATGCCCTGCCCCCTAGAAAACCCAAAGTAATAAGCTTCTTTATAGGCGGATTAAATCAAGTTGAAAGCATATTAAAGATGGACCCACCATGAGGAAACTCCGCGCTTTTGACTAGACTCTTACCCCTCATTTCCATTTTGATCTCATGTCCGTCAAATATATTAATATACAGGGATCACTCGTGAGCTTGAACGTAAGAAGCTTTTTCGTCGTCGATTCTTAGGTAAGCGAAGCTTTGAAACACCTCATTTTATTGGAGGATAATTAAACAAGACTTAAGGCCGTGGGGCCCCGTTGTCCCTCGTATCTTGATCAGAGAAGCCCCGCCAACCACCTGAGCACCTCTACAGTCTGTTGGCTGTACCCGTCTGTCTCTCTCACCCTGTGATTGGCACACCGTTTTCTCAAAGGAAGACTGCTCAAATTTGAACAGTATCTCCGTGCAAGACGCTTATTGAACATTCTGTGGTTGAAGAGTTCATCCTTGTAGTTGGACGATATCTTTCAGTCTGATCAGTTGATTTCCTCACATGCCTAACAGCCTCTTATTATTGCTGACTTTCATTTCAAAAAAAATTCAGTTTTTAAGGGGCCTGTCTTTAGAAGTTTGTATGAGTGAGTACCCTTGTTCAAGCTTCAAAGTTTCAGTACTCAGAAGCAGGTTGCGAACTTCGAAGGCACCTTTGCGGCCTGAGTTTACAACGTGTGTCAATTCATGTTGATCATGTCACTATCAACTGTAAAACTTCAGTTCAAATTTGACGAGATTAATTTGGGAATATTTGACCATGAAATTTCCATATTGGATTCTCAGTTTGCAACTAATGTATCGCCTGTGTCGTTGGTTACACGTGAGCAAATCCTACCCCTGGAACGCCAGCTCCCATGCTTTAACATGCAATAAACTTGTTGTCTCCAGAAAGAAATTTCCCTGTAGCAGAGGAAAATGCGAGAAACAAGAACGAAAGTCTGCTGCTAGGGGTCCTGTTCCAGAAGCAATACCACCACAACCGCATACCTTCTCGAACTCGCTAGGCTTGGCAGCGTCCAAGTTCTGGCGCAGAGGCTCTCTACACCCGTTGATCTCGGTCGTGTAGCACTGGTTTGTATCCTCCGTCATGGTGATATCTGTCCTGTCGCTGTTGTAGCCACTATCTGAACCGGAGTACTCGTCCATGTCTTCGTCGGCGGCGCTGTCGTCGCTTTCATCATCCTCGGAGTCGAATGTTATATCGTCGTCCGATCCAGGGCTATTGTTAGCGTTGATATCATCTTCGCACTCGGTCTCGCTATTAATGTCGCCATCGGTGTCCTCGTCGTGATCACAATGCGGCGGCTTAAGGGATTGGGCGATCTTGTTGGCCTCTTCCCTTCGCTGAAAGGGTCGTGACTGCCCTTCGATGCGTGAACGAATTCCGCTGGTCGACCGCCTGTGTAGGCTTAGAACAGCATTATAGTTGCGACATCGTGACGGTCGTCCTCAGTAGGAAAAACGAATTCATCACGGGCCCAGTGTTCGACAAGCAAGAGAAGCAGGTCGTCCGGTCCGGCCACGGGCTTAGATTTAGACGTGGTGCGCAGCTTAAACTCAGGCTTGAGTGTGCCGTCAATATACTTAAATCATTTATTAGCAATTAATATAAGAGCGACGGGAGAGGTAATCTGCTGTACTTTGACGACCTTAGGTTTATCATTCGCGTCCACGTATTCATTATTCACTCGGCGGTAAAGCATTTTGAAATCCCGCCAGTATGTATAAAGAGACCTTTTACTCCCCGGCTTCCGCCTCCTTTCCAAGGAGGTCTTACAAATCCAGTAGAGGAACAATATCATTTTCCTTTTGCCACAATTTTCTTGCGAATAGCAGTACGCCACGCCCCCAAATGACGATGTTTGCAGTACCTTTTTTTTAGTTCGCATAATCTGATCTACTGAGATGTAGGTTTAACGACCGTACTTCATCTATTACTGTCTAGCGTAATAGATACTAGCCTTGGTATCGTCGGCGTCCAGCGGCTATAAGAATAGTTTATTACTTAAATTTACCTCTATCTAATCATAATCTTCCCCACTTGGCATCTGCTCTACTCTCTCCTTTATTAATCGAGTGATAGGGGTGCTTTTCTTGAGAACATTCTCGAGAATGTTAAATGTGTGCTGCACTGGCACTTGGATAGTAGGTGCTATGATCCTTTACAGGCCCCAACAGCCTCAAGGGTAGCGAGGGTGTCCGCCGCTAGGATGAGACAAGAGGTAGGCAGGAGGTTTCGAGGAGGGAAGAGGATTCGAAGAGGGAAGAGGTTTAGAAGAGGGAGGAAGTTTCGAGGACTGATTGGGGATTGATTGAGTAAATGCTTCGGTGTGGTCGTTGCCTGACGATACGATGGTCGGTCGAGTTCAAGTTTACGTGTCGACAGTGAAGAGTCATGTAAAGTGTCAAGGTACAGGAGGGTGAAGATATAGATGGCGGCAAAAGGAGAGCAGTTTTCGAGAGTAGCTCGCTGCGGAAGAGATCGTAATTAATGCCGAGGGCAGGTAGGGGACACTGGGACTGTCGAGGGTTCAAGGTCCGAGGCATTCGAGAGCAAGAACGCAAGAAGATGAGCTTAATCAGTATGCTTAGACGCAACTGGGCCACTTTCTATTCTCCGGCCCTTGACTGGCCCCCGAAGCGAAGGCCCCCTGTCTTAATTTAGCTTAGCTTTTATTAAAGCCTAAAGGTTTTCGATTAGATTTAAATCAGAAGAGAACGAAGGCTAGTTTATTACTCGAATCCTTATTTCTTCGAGTAACTCTTTTACAATTCGCCTTCGATATAGCCCTAATTATTATTAGAAAACTAACTTCAGTATAGTTAGTTTATTTTCCTATATAACCCATTAGCGTGGATTTACTAAGAGGGCCAAGTTGATTTAGCCAAGTTAATTTGTTAAGGTTACGTCTAAATAAACTCAGATACGGCTCAAATTCAAGTATGAGTTGGCCCTAGTATATTGTTACGGCTGGCCAGAGGTTGATACGGCGAGTTGACTCTAGCTTTGTATTTGGGCCTCTAGTTACGCTCAGAATCGAGAAGAAAAGACAAGGAGAAAAGAAGAGTTCTCCGTAAGGAAGAGCTCGAGTATAAATACACGAAGAACCCTCTTAATAGGGCTTAGCGTAGTCGGGGGCTATTCACATCCATATGTCACATACTCGCCACCGAGTCTTCCCTATTAAGCTTAGCGCTATCACATAGCTAGCGATGCTACGAGCCTGTGTCAATTAAAATACAAGGTGTATTATAAGTCGTAATATTACCCCCCCCTCTTAAAAAACTGCGTTCGCGCAGTTATAACTATAACTATATTATCTTTTAAGTCGTTATAATCGTCGATAGGGTCCGGGAACGGGCGCGGGTGTCGGGTCACGGGATTAGGTATAGGGTTGCCCACTCCGTCCGTCGCCGGGGCTAGCCGGGTCGGTCGTTCCTCCCTCTGGCCCCGGCGGCGCTGACCCCGGCTTACTCCCTAAAGGGGCACGCCGCGGAATCAGGGCGCGCGCGCCGCGCGGCGGAATCAGGGCGCAGATCGGCGATTAAACAAGTGCTACTAATCCGAATCGGGAAATTCTTTTTTCCTTTTACTCGCCGTAATACAGGCTCTTCAACGCGCGAATCCTTATAAGTTTATATAAATTAGGGCTTCTGATGCACGCGTTTAAAAAAAAGGTGCGGGGATGCGGGCCGGGGGGTGGAATCAGGGCGTGCCGAGCCTTAGCACCCCACGAGAAAATCGGGGAAAATTAACGTTAGGCTAACGTATTTTTAAAAAGCCTATTTTATAAAGAATTAAATTAGAATTCGAAGGGTACTTTTCTTTTTATAATTACACGCGATTTAGCTAACTTAGATTAATATTAAAGATGAGGTGGAATTTGGATCCGGCGCTAACCCGGATTTAGTAATTCTTCAAAATTACCCGATTGAGATAATTTTTTATACGTTAGAATGAGCTAAATTAGGGCTTTTAAACGTATATCTCGCTTAAAAAAGTTATAAAGCCGAAGTGAGTCTAGCCCTCGGTGGAATCAGGGCGCACTAGGAGGTGGAATTAAGGCGCGGCTCCACGTCGCCTTATTAAATCCGTCGTAAATATTAACCAACTACGCTAGTTATTTCTTTATTATAACGAGTATAATTTACGCTAGTAAACCTTAATTTTAGCGTCTTTAATTTATTAGTTATCTTGGAATAAAAGAATTAAGAGAATTTACTTAAGTTAAATTTTATACTTTATTATATAGTGAAACGGTTAACAGGCTGCTGTTTTCGGGGGTTTTAGTCGCTGTTTTTGGGGGTTTACTAACTAGTTCTGAGCTAATTCCACACCTTATTTCTCTTTACTGCGCACCTCGATCTAAGTACTGTGGGCCGTATACTCAAAGAGTATTACTCCTCTTCTTCTCGTCTTAGTTATCACTTCTTCTTCCCTTCTAACTCCTCACTTAGTGGCCCCCTAAATCTTGTAAGTACTAGAAACAGATTACTATAATTAACTCTAACTTAAGTATAAAGGGCTAGCACCTCCTTTTATACCCTCCTTTATTTTTATCGCTTACCCCTAAACTAATATTCTCTCCCTCTACTCTCGACATCCCCCGTTTTAGTCCCTTCTCTTCTTTATCTCTTTGTCTCTTCTTCCTCGCCTCTACTTCGTCTCTTCTTCGTCTCTTCTTTATATAGCCTCTTCTCCCCACATATATATCTATGCCTCGAGCGAGATATAGTGAAGATATGCCGACACTCGACGATGAGAGCACCTCTGATTTTAACATAGACAGCTTGTTCGATGACGAAGTAGACTCTAGAACTAATACCGACCTAGACAGCCTCTTAGCCGAGGAAGATAGTGACGATAATAACGATCTTTTCGATAATAAAGTATAACATCCTTTAAAGTACTACCGCGCTAACACTATAAACCTCGACGTGTAGCGTCTCTGACAAAGGCGATACACCCCTAAGACGTAGGCTTAACTTAACCGGGTAAAGGAACACTATAAATAATATAAGTAATATCTATTTCACTTGTATTAAAGAGATTTAACTGACTTATATTTTGTATTTAAATACTGTACTTTCTAGACCTAAAATCTAGCGAAATACTACGACGAAATCTCTCCTTAATTTATCTACAGCTTCTTAAGCTAAGTGTGCGATTAACGACGAGGGAAAGGTGGCCGGAGGCGGCTAAGAATTAAATATATAAGCTCGTTAAAGACATTTTAGAAGTACTACCTAATAATATATAAGATTAAAACTAAGAGGAAGATTGATCTTATAATCTAAGTAAATAGTTAAGATATAAGCCTTCGTACACCTTTTAAGGTTATAATATATATTAACGAGATATTTAAGTCGTTAAAATCGTAATAATAAAAAAGGACCTCGATTTCATAAAGCGGCCAAGTGCGACTATATATACAGAGGATCTAGCTGAATTCGCGCGAGTCCTTCTAGTTACGACTGAGATGACTTTTAACATTAGATAACTCCGAGTTTAACTCGTCTTATTTTATTAACTTATAAGTATCACAGGCAATCGACTGGAGGCTCTAGTTGAGCTTTAGTATTAACACCTAAAGTTAACCTTAATTCGAGATCCCGACGGAGGTAGTCGTCCTCGTCTTTTTATTAAACTAACGCCCGAGTTTACGAAATGATATCTCGGCTTAAAGGATATATATATTCCCTTCCTTTGCCTTTAATTACCTTAATTTATTTACTAACTTATACTAGGAACGAATTCAAAATTCCCGAGATTATTTATAATTTAACCCTTGTGCTTAGCTTACATGTCTTCCTCCTCGATATACTATTTAAGGCTCGCGTATTTAAGTCACTAAGTATTAATTATTCGGAAAGGTTATATAACTTTAAAGTCCTTAAGGGACTTAATAAGTAGCTACTACTACTACGAGACGAGATAAACGACGAGTTTATCTTTTATAAAGTAGTTCGTGAAGTATAAGGCGTTCGTATTACTCGCGAGCTGTAGCTCTTATTTAGGTTAATATAGTACCAGATGAAGGTAAGGGGCGAGATCACTAGCTTTAGTTAAGTGTTAAAGCCTTATAACCTCTAAGATAGTATAGCTAAAGGGCTAAATGAAAGTCGTAAGTGCCTGATCCTCTATTACTTAGGCATTATATTGACTTAAGGTCTTCTAAATAGCAGATATTAACGATTTACTTTAGAATAAAATCCTATAATATATAAGTATTAGCACGTTCTTGAAACATTACCTTAATAACATTAACGTTGTGTGGTACAGAAGTGGAGTAGAGCCTTGCGATTAACGTAGGGAGAATTAAAGTAGTTAATTATTCTCTAGAATATATGAGGAAATCAGGGGAACACGTTATTCTCCTGAAAGCGGTATAACGTAGCAGAAACCATATCCAGTGTAGCGCGCAGCTAACCGAGCATCAGCCCGTGCCTATACGACACACCCCCTAGCCAAGTGACAGTAGTAAGCCACTAGTATTATAGTTGGCTGCGCTAAGCGAAAGCAAACACTAAACTAAATACTTAGGCCACAACTATTCCTATACTACTAAGTTAAGCAAATAACCCTCCTATTTAAAGTGGCGCAGCCCCCACTTAATTCTTAGTCCTATAACCTCTTTATAATATATACAGATCGACCTTTCGATCTACTAATTAATTAACTAACTAAACAAACAATTAATCAATCGATTAACTAATTAATTGCTCTTATTTTTAAAATGGGTGTCTCTAATCGATCTGCTAAGGCCGTTAAGGCTAAGCGTGTTATTGCCGCTGTAAGTTATTAAGTTAAAGTTTATTAATCGTTAATTATTGATTTAAAGAATTTGCCGATCTGAGTGTAACTTGCTAATTATAATAGGCTAAGGCCAAGAAAAAGACCGCCTCTAAGAAGGCTACTAAGGCTGTCAAGGCTACTCCCGCGGCTACTCCTCGTGCTGCCCGTGCCCCTCGTGTCAAGGGAGTTGAGCGTGCGGTTGTTTACTTAGGTTACATTAATAGCGCCCTTTAAACCAAAAGCACCGGCGAGTACTTCGATGTCGTTAGTCGGGGTGCTCGCTGTTTCGCCTACTTGTCAGGCCACTTATATAAGGCTGCTCCCTCCGTTGCCTAGGCCCCCTTCCTCCTCTATTACATTACGCTCTTAAATAACGCGGGCGATAAAGTAAATTCCCTTAGTTATTCCTTTTTTAGCGTGTAATTACTGATTTCCCTAGGAGCTTGAGCGGTTAAGAGCTCCGGTTTTTGCGGCCCTTAAGGGTTAAGTTATTACTGGTAGAGCTATTAGTGGAGCTAGTCGTGCTTTAGGTGCAGCCACGGCTGCTCTCTACGTTAAGACCTCTTTAGAGTCAGAGGGTGGTGAGGAGACTCCTCGGGGAGTAACTCCGGCTTCTCTTGCTGCTCCTGCGGCTGTTGCTCCTACTGCAGCTGTAGGTGGAGCTGGTGGAGCTACTGTTACGGCCGCTGGTATTAGTGCTAGTCTTGTTGCTTTCTAGGCCCTAATAGCTAATAAGCCTCCTGGAGTTGCTCTCACACCAGAGCAGGAAGCTTAAGTTGCTCGGGTTAAAGAGCTTGTTAGGGTGATTACTAGTACGTTAGGTGACTTAGTTCGGGAGGTTTTGGGCCTTCTAATTACATAAGTTACTTGTTTTTTTTTTTTTTTTGTATTTGGCGAGGCTTAAGAACCTCTAAACAACTAAGTGTCCCCTTGTAATTACTTTCTTGCGCTGCTTTTTGCCGTGGAATCGAATAACCGTTAAGAGCAATTGAGTCTTTTAAATGCCGTGTATTTCACCCCCGAGCTTAGTTACTCTTTAAGTAAATGAAATAGTAAGAGAATTTACAAAAGAATAATAAATATATAAGAAAATACATTGTGTATTTATAAGGTGAGCTTATAGTTAAACTACCCTTATAATAAAAGAAAGGTAAAGAACGTGTATAAAAGCCGGCTTTAAAGCGAAGCTTCTAAAGTGAGTTACTTTAATTGAGCACGAACATTTACTAAGTTAATAAGAGTAACAAAACTCTTAAATTTCTGCCGAGAGAGGTTCTTTATAAGTCCATTAGTAGGCATATAACTTATAAGCAAATATTTAACTAAAAAAGTGCCCTTTTAAAACTCCTAGCGTAACTATATATTTTAAATATTAACGTGACGTAACTTAGTAGAGATACGCTGATTTTCCCTAACGATTAACCGTATTGTTTACTAATTATTATAGAAGATTCTCCAAATTTCCCCTAACTTAAGACGTAACTCCCGAAAGAAACGCTATAAAGCTATAATCTCCTTAGCTATGTACTCAACGCCTAAAAGCTCAGCCTATATAGTCGAAGTAGTGATTATATCTTATAAGGCCGCTCTCCACAAGATTAAACCTCTAAAAAGTATTACAATATAACTATTAGAAGAGCGCCTAGTATCGAGATCGTCTGTAAATGAAGCATCCAAAGCTATAATAAGCTGAGAGTCGCGTAGCTTGTAACTGTAAGTAATCGCCAAAAATCGGGTTCTGAAGAGGTAACGAATGGTCTAATTAACTGCCGCAAGGTGCTTCAAAGAGGGGTTAGTCAAGAAGTGAGAAAGTCTTAAAGCTATAAACGTAACGTCTACGCGTAATATGATTACTATATAAAGCACTAAGCTAACCTTCTCTTAATACTCCTTAATTTGAACTAGAGTTGCTTGCCCTTAATTCTTTAGTAGCTCAACTTAAGGTAGTAGAGTACTTAGGCAATTTCCATTTACTAAGTCAAATCGCAGAGTAACCTTTTAAATATAAGTATTATATACTAGAAAAATAGTCTTTACTTAACGATCTCTAATAACACGAACACCTAAAAACCACTCTGTCGGTTCTCCTCTAGTGAGCTCGTATACCGTATTCAAGCCGTCAATAATAGGTTAAGCGTCTCTAAGGGCTAAAGCGTGGTGTAATACTTAAATATCGTCGACATAAAAGATAACAAAGACTAAACGTTGCTCGTTTATAAAGATATAAGGCTCCTCCTTATAAGGGATCAACCCTAACTTTAATAAAGTTCTAGTAAAGTCTCCGTATTATAGTGCTAACGAGTCTCTAAGTCTATAAAGTGCACGATTAACCTTTACTACTATACCGTCTTATTTAAATCCGTCTAGTAAGTAACAGCGTACGCGAGCACTCGATTCGCTTCGTTTGGCGTTAATAAAGGCGTTAACAATATTAAATTAAATTATCTCTAAATTAAATTAAGCTACTATTACTATAGCGGTCTTAAAAGAACGAGCAGCTAAGGTTGCCGCATATATTAAGAGAATTGACGTTTCGGGTTATAAGTCTCCCCTAATAATAACTCGCGAGCGACACCTAATTAAATACCCTAACGAATCGACTTTAGCGTGAAATACCTATTTTAATAGTATTAGTTGTTCAGTAGCGAAGCTTTATTTAACGACTCTCTAGTAGTTGCGCGACTCTAAGTTAGTGATTTCCTTAATTACGTCGGCTCGGAAGTGCTCTCTTAGAGGGTAATCCTTGAGGTCTCTCTAATTCAATAGGTCCTTTAGTAATTGGGATTAGTGTATTCGTGGGAGATTAACTAGTTATTGAATTTCGACATTTTTAAGAACAGACGCTGAGATTATAGCGTGGACTGCGCTTAAGTCTTTCCTGTCTCTTTGTACTAGTTCTTAATTAGGCCAAAAGGTCCTTAAAAAGTCCTCTAAATACTCACGGTTACTCGACGGGTTCAACGATTCTATAATTAACTCTTTAACCGTTACTATATAAACGCTTCGATTCGGTTTCGTAATCTTATTACTAACTCGGGTCTTTCGACTGTCGCCAGTTGCTCGATCTTCCACCCTCTTCCTCTATAGAGGTTTAAGTAGGTTATTGTCAGTTAAGGCCGGAAGTAGTAAGTATTACTCTATACTTAATTCTTTCCTTGAGTTTAACAAATTAAGATACTCCTTATACTCTATTACTTGAGGCGGAGCTTCCGATTACTTAGGGCCGGCACCTTAAGTAAGTGCTCCCTGACGCTTAAGACCGCGCTCTTAGTCGTATAGCCCTTAAGAGTATATAATAACTTGTGGTATCGATTAGCGCTTAGCTCTTACATCTCTCTTAAAGTTTAGTACGCCACGTAAGACATCTCTCCTAGTTATACTCTAAGACACTAACTGTCTTGATTTGTCGACTCGTTTTGAGACCTAATTAAAGTACTCGTGAGTAAGAAGTCTAGTACTCTTCCTTAGTTGTTTCACCCCCAAGTTTTTACTAACGAGTTCTGTTAATCCTGACTTTTCTAGGGATAGTATTAGTTACTCTACCCCCGTAGTTAAAAGCTCAATCGAAGGCTGTGGCACCCCCGAGGTTACAAACTCAGTAGTTTCTATAGAACTCATTACTTGGCTTAGTTATTCCCTTTCCAAGGTAGTACTTATTATTAATTCTAATATATCAAGTGCGCTCAGTCGATTAATTATATCAGTTCCAACATCCTAGGGTCCCTCCTCTTCTTCTAGTATTTTAGTAAGATCTCTTAATATTAAGCGCGGCTGGCCGACCGCTCTCTCCACGTTTAGAGAGCTCAAATAAAAGAGGGATTCGTTAAAAGCAACGTTCCGAGTCACTATTACACGCTGTAATTAAGGTACTTAGACCCTATATATATTAGACGAGACGTATCCTACCAGGTATCTAAGGTGCGCTCTTGGGTTGACTTTAAATGCTCTCTTTTGTTGAAGAGCCTCTCAGTCCTTAATCATAAGGTAGGCTTTACAGCCGTACGCCTATATGTTACTTTAGTCAGGTCGTATATCAGTAGTGAGCTTCTGAATAAGCTTAGGGTTGTAGTACCGAAAATATTGCCTAAACTAGGCGTAGAAGATCTTATTTAGACTCTTAAAGCCTTTCTGAGCAGCCGGACTCATATTATAAAGAGTAATTGCCGCCATAGCTACTTCCGTCCAAAGCTCCTCTAGTAGGTTTACTGAAAGGCGTATCTTAATAGACTTTTCGATAATTTCCTTGCTTACGCGCTCAGCTCCCCTATTAGGTTAGTGCGTATACGAAGGGGTACCCTCAATATCAATACTATTCTCCGTGCACCACTTTTCGTACTCAGTTAATCCATTAATTCTTATAACCGAGGTATTGTTATCTTGACGTATTTTGTAAATCGAGAGTCCGAATTGACGTCTCGTCCACGCCTTAAATAGTTTAAGAGCTCCTAGGACAGCGATTAACCCTTTGTTTTTTAAGAGCTATTTATAGAATTTCCCATCGTATTAGTCTTTAACTAACAAGAGCTAGCTGTTCCTATTAAATCTAATAGGGAAGTCGAATAAGTCCTAAGAAATGTAATAAAAAGGCCGGGTAGCTGTTCTCTCCGAAGGTCTTTGACTAACAACTTACTACGCGACAGTTAGAGAGCACTCTTCACACTCAATTTGAGTAGTGCCCAAGATCTCGACGTTGCGCGCATTTTTGACCAAATTCTCTAACGCTTCCTTCCCTAGGTGCCCTGCCCGTAAGTGCCATAACCTAGCGTCGTCTAGCCGCGGTCTCAAATATCGTCGACTCGATTAAAAGCCTTGCCGGATACTCCTTTAAAACGTAGGGAACATTAAAAAGGTATGAGTTAGGCGAGTCAAAGAGTTGCGAGTAGTTACAGAAGCTAAAGAGTAGTTAAAAGGCTTATATTTAAAGAAAGTTAAGTTAAACTGTCGTTCTAATTACTTCAACACAATGCTCTTCTCAGTTAATCCCACGCGCAACGTACAGTCTAAACTATTATACTAAAGTCTAGCCTTTAACAAACGAGCTTCCGAAATAATATTGACATTAAATCCTTTAACGACAGCGACGTTAAAAAGCCTTAAGTCCTCGGTGTTTAGTCTATTAAGGCCATAGAGAGCACCCTTAAAGACACAAGTACCTCGGCCCTTAACTATAAGGCTCGACGTTCCGGCTTTAACACTGTCGTCGTTAGTTGACTTAACAAAGGTCCCAGGCTCTAATAGAGCAACCGAGTTAACCAAATGAGTGGCAGCGCCGTTATCGAGTAGGGTGCTCTCTAAGAGCGGGTGTCGATTCATATCGATAGTAGCATAGATTCCAGAGGTGGCGAAAGCCTCGTCAAGCAACTCCGGGCTAATTACACAAGCATTAACACTGCCGGGGTACCTCGGTAGCTCTAAGGCCTTTACCAAGGTTATTAAAGAAGACGAGGAATTTTCGGAGGTTGTTCCCTTAGCAATTTCCTTTACCGCTACTTATCTCCACCCTTTCTTGCTGATTACTCGTTTAAGGTCGGGAAACTCCTTTTCAAGCTTAATTCGGGTTTCCTTGATTTCCTCCGCAGACAGTAAGTTGCGCAGTTTGTCCCCGGTTAAGCCGTCGTAGCAATATCGAAGTCTATAACACTCGATCGCTTTGTGTCGGTGAGAGCTCACCTTATAGGGGCAAGTGTTAATCGAGGTATTTAGCGAAGGAGTCCTTGGTGTTAGTAGTGCTCCTGGAGCATCTGATCTCCCTCTAAGTATAGCGTACAATCTAACTGTCTTGTTCCTCCCGGTAGCCGTAAGAGACTCTTCGTTAAGCGCCGATAACCAGTTAACGTATTAAAGTAACGTATACTTGTGAATAACCTTAAGAGCATTATCTCTAAGGACCTCAGATAGTCGTTCGCGAGCCTATTCAGGTGCGAGCTTCTCTTATATTGCCTTAATAAAGTTAATAATCGCTAAGGGGCCCTTAACGTCCGGAATGTCGTATAACAGAGTATCTTAGTAGGCTAATCGCCACTCTTGAATCCACACCTTGGGATTGACCTGTCCTGTTTTAACGATTTCGAGCTTCTCTTTGTATTTAGCTTGAGCTTTAGTGAGGTTGCTTGTTTCCGAAGGGGCGTAGTCTCTCTTTAACACCTTAAGGAGCATCTGTAAAGTCCAAGATCATAAGTCGTTCGGTTCGTCCGTCATCTTGTCGGGTTGCTCTTTTGCTCTCTGTTCCTCCTTAATCTCACACTCTCGAACAGCACTCTAGTAGATCGAAGGATTAACTGTCTCTTAAATCTACTTGTATATTGCTTTATAAGCCCGAGCCTTTTCCGACTATTGTGTGTGTTTCACAGTATGCTCCCTCATTAGGGCAGTATATATTAGAGTAACTATAGTAACGTTAGACGGTATAAGAGGTATTGCACTTAGTTTAAGTCCCTTGAGTTCGGGTGCTCGTTAGTCTCTATCCCACTTTACTTGCTCCCTAAAGTTAAAATCGAGAGCCTCCTTGTCCTATTATGCCTTCACTTAGTCAATCGTTTGTGCTTAAGGCTCGTTTTCGAGGATATTTGGAGCGACCGGTAGCTCTAGATCAACCGAAGTCCATACCTTGTGAAAGATATAAAAGGATTTAAAGGCTTGATACTATGGGGTCTAGGTTTGCCTGTCGTAATTAAGCGGCGTTCGATTATTAGAAGAGGAGACTGAAGTTGAGTCTGCTATAGCGAAGAGAGGGTTGCTCTCTCGAGGGTTCAATGGATTTGTTAAAGAGGAGAAGAGAATATTAAGTATAGGTGCTTGATTTACCCTTTTCTAGAGAGGTTGAAGGGAAAATAGTAATGTAAACTACACTTATTGATAGGTAGAAAACGCCGACGTTATTCGTTACTTACTAATCTTACGTTAATAACTCTACTTAAATCTACAGAGCACAAAAGGAAGAATACTAACTTAATAGCTTCGTCACGGGGCTTATAACTATAGTATAAAAGTAAAGTAAAGCCTTACGATCAACGTAAGGAGAATTAAAGTGGTTAATTATTCTCTAGAATACATAAGGAAATCAAGGGAACACGTTATTCTCCTGAAAGCGGTATAACGTGGCAGAAACCATATCCAGCGTAGCGCGCAGCTAACCGAGCATCAGCCCGTGCCTGTACGACACGTTGACCTTTAGGGCGTGTATTAAAGGCTAGACACTTAAAAGGACCTAATACGGTTTACATATTCCATGAGCCGCTCGATTAACCCCCGCCGCCCGCGGAAGCTAACACCAGAACAAATTACGTCTATAAACGACCTTTTATATATCTTAAAGTTATATAAACGAGTTAACGACCTATTTAACACTCCTATTAGGAGCCGGGAGGATAACAGGCTCTAAAAGGCTATCAAGCGATTATATAACGAGAAGCAGCGGAAGCGGAGAGAACTCCTTAAGGATATTAAGGAATAATATAAGTTAGAGTAGCCAATAAAAGATAATAAACGGTAGTTGTTAGGTATAGTAGTCGATGAGGACACACGAGACGCCTTAGTCTAGGCAGATATGTCGCTAGAGTAACTTGGCTTAATAGACGCGATCCTTACCTTGCCTAGGAAGTCACCTGAATAGGAACTATAACGGAGAATTATAGCTATTAATATAGTTACGTTATACTATAATATAGAAGAGGGGACACCGTCTCGTTATATTCGGTATAGTCCTCTTAGTATAGTTGTTAGCCCCTTAGTGTAAGCCGCCGAGCCAGATGTCGCACTCTATAAGGTAATATCTTCTATTAGAACTAATAAGAGGCCCAAAGTATGTTTTATTTATATTAGAACTCTACACTTAATAATAGGCGAGAGGGTCGCCGAGTACGCGAACTTAAGTTCCCTGAGTTAATACTTTGTAAGGAAGTATATAAGTAAATTAAAAGATAAGTAGTTTATTAATTATATAGACTATAGTATTCGGCTTAAGACTAAAAAAGACTTATTAATTTATATAGAGAGGTTTCACGGGACAGTTTTACGAGGTCCGATTAAGCGACTAATTGTTTAGATTACTGTTTGTTCTTAGTTACTATAACTTTAAGAGTAAAAACGAGAGCTAAATTATATAAAACTATTTAGTTACTTTCTTTTCTTGATTTTGATTTTATTAGGCGTAAAGGTGATTGTATTGTCTTAATATCTCTTACTCTACTGTGGGTTAAGGTATTAGCTCTATAATCGTAGTCCGAGTATATTATTAGAACATCCCGGATATTACCCCACAAGATACTATTAACTATTAGATAGAGACTATTAAACTAGTGTAAGCACTTTACGACTATTGTGAGGTCGCCTTACGCTACCGCCTTTGCGTTATATAACCTCCACGAGCTCTTTTCAAGGAAGAGTTTGTAATAGTCGGCTTATAGCTCCTGTCTTTCTCTTTAACTACGACGGACAGAGTGCCTATTTTATATTATAGACGAATCAAAGAGCTACAAAACATAGATAGATTCTTTCTACTACTCTATAAAGGTAGTGGATTATATT
The DNA here is from genome assembly GCA_021432625.1 of Leptodontidium sp. 2 PMI_412. NCBI lineage: Eukaryota > Fungi > Ascomycota > Leotiomycetes > Helotiales > Leptodontidiaceae > Leptodontidium > Leptodontidium sp. 2 PMI_412. Next base: position 134,475 of record MU270423.1, read on the forward strand.
AAACTCTATTATCTAACTTGTAATTCTCAGGGGCTTATTCTTAAAGACTAGCAGGATTTCAACGGCTATATACAGATTATATACGGTATTAAACATCGGGAACCTAGGTTTATACGTCTCGTTAGAATAAATTACTTTCTATTTTATATATATATTATTAAGGTACTATCCCTTCTTACTTATGTTTTCTTCTTTTTAGCTTTACTAGTGACTTTGTGTTATATTTAGAGGCAAGACCTTACTATTGTAATACAAGTATTATATCTCGCTAGTAACGGGGGGATAATAAGAGGTAGTTGTCTTACTTAGTATTTGAATACCGTAGAAGTATCTTTTACTTTACTTCTTCTGTCTATTAACTCTACTAAAACCCAATCACAGCCGTCTATATTAATAAAGTCATTCACAATACCAGCTTAATATACTAAAGAGTCCTCGGCTTTCTTATTTACCTACTCATCTAGCTACTTATCTATTTACTTATCTATCTCTAACTTCTCGTGTTCGCTTAAACTCTGTTTTATAGCTCTAAAGGTTAGACTACACTCGCTCTTATTAACTAGCTAGTATAGTCCTTCTCTAGACTATAATTGAATTTAGACTAGAAATCGCTCTATGTAACTAGCTACGCTTTTATATATAAGTTAATACTAATAAGCTACTTTAGACTTTAAAAGTTAGAATCTAATTAGACAGTACTAACATTGAAACCTATTTATGACTAAGAGATGTGAGTATAACGCCAATCTATCCTCTATAACCTCGTTGTCCTAGGAAGGACTCTATCTTTTACTCTTATAGGAATTCTCTAGATAAGATCGTCTTCTGCTTTAATATATTCGGCAAATGCGCCACGTTCTTGGCTCACGCCGCCTTATATAAACTTAATAACACGGTCGCTAATCTTTTATGTGCGCGATGCCGCACTACTTGCTACAACGTCGGCGACTACACTAGTAAACTCGTAGCCGAGAAGATTATCTGAGGGAGTGATGAAGTCGATGAATTTGCAGTTAATTAAATTAAGGGCTATTGCGTAAACCTTGACTAGAATCTCCTTCTCTGAGATGGTCAGTTTTGAGATATCCTTGACCTTAATATTATTTCCGATCGACTTCCCCGCTAGGAGGTTAGTAGATCGATTGAGAATACTACGGTTGGCGATAAGCGCTTTTATTGTGGCAAGTATGTTTACTACGTGATGATTATTTTCTCCTTGTTAAAAGCAGAATTGCGGCACAATATTAATTATACTTAAGTTTACCTCTCATTGACGATAATGTGATCGGAGTGACAGACGTGCCGGCGGGAGGATTCAATACGATTAATCATATACAGTAGAAGGCGAAAGGGGTGTCGTTTATTTTTTTAGTTAATTATTTTTAGCGAAGTCCACTTGTGGACTATTGTGGCTGTGCACCCGTGGCCTGTTGTACCCCAGGTACAGTACGAAAGGGGGTTTCAGGTGGGTCTCGTCCAGCCTAGTATTTTCCATTGCTAGTTAGGGAAGTTTGTGGGGAGAATTAGAGTATTCGATGTTGTTCCATGGTTAACATCACCTCGCCACTGACAATAGTGGACGAGACCCACCTGAAACCCCCTTTCGTATAGTACAATCCGTCGCTAATGGATTAAGCAAATTCTTGGCTACTGTACTATATATTATTCTATGCCTTATACTCAAGTTGTAAAAACATAACTCGATGACCTGGCACTTGCCAAAACCCCCTACTATACACAATTGTATATTACCTAAGATGTTGTTCCCCCTTGGCCCCGTGGGCAAATACAGGCCTTGTTACATAAGCAATGTAGTCGTGGTAGTAAATGGCGTTTATAGTACGAGTCGAAAATTTGTTTTACTAACACCGTGTATAGCTGCCTGTGGCTTTTATCGAGAGCCGTCAAAGTGTAGGTGTACGATTTGAGAACCTAATTCGCTAGAATAAAGACGGGCTTCTATATATATTCTACTGTAGTGTGATGTATACTTGTGTGCTAGTAGCGATAGGGCAGTTTTAACGAAGAAACATATGAGCAAGTTACAAACGATGCACATATTGACTGTTTAGGCTTATAACGTCCGGCTAGAAGACCGAATGCAGTTACTGATTCACGCAGAACGGTTTCACGGCAATGTTTCACGTGGTCCGGCAGAAAGGTCGACTGCCTAAATTTCAAAGTTATTACGTAATTTAACTATCTTCGATTTGTGAATACGGACTGAACTGTGTTTACTAGTCTCCTAAGGTATTTTCCCTTTTATCGTTAATTTAGATTTAGTAGAAATAAAACACTTTCGCCTTATGCGCGTCACTGTAACTACTTTTTCAGGAGTGTCTCAAGTACTTGTTACTGTCGTTAAAGCATTTACTTCTGTTCTGAGTAGACTACGCGTGGTAGCCTTATAATCTTATATTATATATAATGTTACTAAAGAATAAAAACAGTAGTAAATAGAAATAGTAATTTGTTGATTTATATAGGAAATAGTACGTAGTCTATTTTGACTAATGTATAAACCTTGGTTCTTGATCTATATATAGCCTTTGAAAGCCTGAAAGTGTTTAAGAACACCTCCCTGAGACTTACACGTTAAGTAATAACACTTTATCTACGGATCTTTTCTTTTAAGATAATTACGTTTAGTATAATCTATTATCTTCGAAGGGCGGCAAAAAGAACTTATTTGTTCTTCGTAGCTCCTCGATTTGTCTTTAATATAGAATAGGTACTACGTTTTGTCGCAGACAAGGGGAAAGACAAGAGCCAGATATTTAAGCTTAGGAGACTCTTCCTTGAATAAAGCTCGTGGAAGATGGGCGACAAGAAGTTAATAGCGTGAGGCGACCTCACGAAAACTATAGAGAGCCTATATTAGCTTAGTAGTTTTTATGTGGCGGTTGATAGTGTCTTAGAGGGTAATATCGGTGACGTGAGTGTAAATAAAGTTAACAAGCTGTATTCTTTAAGGGAACTAGTGCTGAACCACGGGCCCGATGTACTCTTCCTCCTATTTGTAGTTCTACTACTTAATTTCTTCTGTTGGGCGGCGGCGGAAGTAGTTTACTTAGTATTTCTTAGAGATTTATGTTTTGACGCCGGCTCCTCGTACTACCGATGGCGGTAGTAAGTCGCCGAATTCTGCCTCCATATCTGTCCCTTAATCTCTGTATACCCCGGCCTTTAACTACTCTTACTCCTACTCGAGTGCGGTAATATTAAGATTAGGAGGGAGCGCGGCTAAGACCATATCGGGGGCGTGGATTGCCATAGATTACGCATAAGGCTCGTATACGTTAACATACGAAGGATACTGTCGGCAGAGGGACACTTAAGGACGGCAGACTAAACGTTAAACCCCGCGCGCTCGTTAATAAAAGACCTATAGTAGACAGCCGAGTTTAGGTTGTGTCGCATGACTTAATCTCGAATGGCGTTAGTAGTAGTACTTAAATACTACGAACGTCTGTGTTTACGAACGCTATCTCCGTGTCGAGGCCACGGACAAGCTTACGATTAACGACGTTAGCTGTTTCACGTCGAAAGTAATAGTTAGTCAGCTTCTCCTTAAAGCCTATAGCAAGTATAAGGCGATTGAGGCAGTTCTTGTACTAAGAGTATAAGAGAGCCCTCTCTTTATCTCGACGAGAGATTAGTAACTTAAGCGTTTCTTACTTCTAGCGTAGCGGCGAGCATAAGACTAGGTCTTAGACCTTGTGCTTGAAGACGTGCCTGGGAGTAGTTAGAGTCGGAGCTTCAAAAGCGTCATCAGAGAGAGCGAGGGCTATAAGGTATATAATAAGACAAGAGATCGGGTCGTTAACTCTAGTAAAGAAGAGTATTATACTACGAGGGTCTATTAATTCTATCTCTAAAGCGTATATTCGAGGTGATTAATTAACTCACGGCTTTAGGCGCCTCTTATTCCTTTATAATAAGTTCTCGTGACCTCTATAGTAAGCACATTCCGTCCTCTACTATTAGGACTACGCACAATTAGTAAGCGCACATTTTTATAGTAAATCGCGCCGAAGTATCTAATGTCCTCTCCCACCTCACTTATAACACTGTCGCCTTTATGAGCATCGTTATCGTAGCTACTAGTACTTCTATTACTCTCGGGACTGAACCTATTATCATTCTTGCTAATAGTAAGGATATAATCGTTATTAAGGACTTTAAGATCATTGTGTTCGAATCAATATCGTCTTTCCTCTTCTTTCTTATATCCACTAGCTCTGCGGGCCGGTACTTAGTACTAAAAATAAGGAGTAGGATTAATACGAACTGCACCTAGTATTACTCTATAAAAGATATAAAAGTGTCACGAGCCTAGTAGTAGTTAAGTAAAAGGAGGAAGTCGTCTACGCCTAGGGCGGGCTTCGACTTAATAGTATTATTAAGCCCGAACGTGTTAATGTACTATAGATATCAGTAACTACTAGCTCGAACGAGCAGCTATAATTTGGGGGCATTTTACTTATAGGGCCACCTTCTTAATATTAGTATCTATGTGACGGCTATTCGCGCTGTTAAGTAGTATCCTGAACTGTACTATATATTATTATATCGCGTCCCTCTTGTTTCCTGTGTCCTCGTTATAGATGTACTTAAAAAATACTAGTGTAGTCCCCTTAGAGTAGTCCTAGATCGCCGAACGCTAGTTCTTCCTGATATTATTATTACAGAACCCTACTTAAGTATTAAGACAATTCCTTGTGTTAATAGTGCTTGAGTTTTAGAGTATCGTTCCCTTACCTAATAAATTTACTTTTAATACCTAAAAGATTGTCCTTAATTACCTCGGCGTAGCTATTATAATAATGACATAGTGCCGCTTAATGAGGTTCAGGTAATAACCAGGTGGGCGCTTATTCATCGGTCCGCCTACTGTCTTGGCCCGGCGAACCCCGTGATAAGGATGACGCGTCTTATGCGAAGGTAAGGATGACGTGTCTTATACGAAGGTAAGGCTGGTGGTGTCTATTAATGAATTTTGACAAACTATACTTTTTATCTTAATTATATAACCTTAGTTGCTCGAGAATTCGGGTCAAGTTTACGTATTCTATTACTCACTTATTTTGTTCTGTGACGTCTAATATTAAAGGCTTTTAAATAGCGACGAGTTCTTCTGACAGTTTTAATATCAGGACACATTATAGTAAATATCAGAAAGTAAGTGCTATAGTCTGAAAAATCATCTATTACTAATAATAATAATAATAATAATAATAATAATATAAGAGGTAAGTAGTAGCTGTGTCGAGAACAGAGAGAAGAGAGTCGCTGACCGCAGGCGTCTTAGTAGTGATTTCAGTGTGTAAGTAGTAGTAGTATCGAGAATAGAGATAAAAGAGTCGCTGACCGTAAGTGTCTTAGTAGTGATTTTAGCTTATAAGTAGTAGTAGTGTCGAGAATAGAGAGAACAGAGTCGCTGATTATAGGCGTCTTAGTGGTGATTTTAGTATATAAGTAGTAGTAGTATTAAGAACAGAGAGAAGAGAGTCACTAATCGCAGGCGCCTTAGTAGTGATTTTAGGAAGTAAGTAGTAACAGTGTCGAGAATAGAGAGAATAAAGTTACCAACTGTAGGCGCCTTAGTAGTAATTTTAGGAAGTAAGTAACAGTAATATTAAGAATAGAGATAAGAAAGTCACTGACTATAAGCGCCTTAGTAGTGATTTTAGGAAGTAAGTAGTAATAATATTAAGAATAGAGAAAAGAAAGTCGCTAATTGTAGGCGCTTTAATAGTGATTTTAGTATATAAATAGTAATAGTATTAAAAATAGAAAAAAGAGAGTCGCTGACTACAGGCGTCTTAGTAGTGATTTTAGGCTGTAAGTAATAGTAGCGCCAAGAACAAAGAAAATAGAATCACTAATTACGGGCGTCTTAATAGTGATTTTAGTATATAAGTAGTTATAGTATTAAGAATAGAGAGAAGAAAGTCACTAACCGCAGGCGCCTTAATAGTGATTTTAATATATAAATAATAGTAGTATTAAGAATAAAGAGAAAGAGTCACTGACTACAAGTGATTTTAGTATATAAGTAGTAGTTATGTCGAGAATAAAGAGAATAAAGTCACTGACCGTAGGCGCCTTAGTAGTGATTTTAGATTATAAGTAATAGTAGTGTTAAGAACAGAGAGAAGAGAGTTATTAATTATAAACGTCTTAGTAGTGATTTTAGGCTGTAAGTAAAGTGTCGAAAATAGAAAAAAGAGAGTCGCTAATTACAGGCGTCTTAGTAGTGATTTTAAATTATAAGTAATAATAGTGTCAAGAATAAAGAGAAGAAAGTCACTAACTATAAGCGCCTTAGTAGTAATTTTAAGAAGTAAAGAGTAATAGTATTTAGAATAGAGAAAAGAGAGTCGTTAATTATAGGCGCCTTAGTAGTGATTTTAATATATAAGTAATAATAGTGTCGAGAATAAAGAAAAGAGAGTTACTAATTATAGGCGTCTTAGTAGTAATTTCAGGATATAAGTAATAATAGTGTTAAGAACAGAGAGAAGAAAGTCGCTAATTATAAGCGCCTTAATAGTAATTTTAGAGTATAAGTAATAATAGTGTCGAGAATAAAGAGAAGAGAGTCGCTGACTATAAGTGTCTTAGTAGTAATTTTAATATATAAGTAGTAATAGTATCGAGAACAGAGAGTAGAGAGAAAAGAGTCGCTAACCGCAGGCGCCTTAGTAGTGATTTTAGGAAGTAAGTAGTAATAGTATTAAGAATAGAGAAAAGAGAGTCGCTAACTATAGGCGCCTTAATAGTGATTTTAGTATATAAATAGTAATAGTATTAAGAATAGAAAAAAGAAAGTCGCTAATTATAAGTGTCTTAGTAGTGATTTTAGGTTATAAGTAATAGTAGCGCTAAGAATAAAGAAAATAAAATCATTAATTATGGGCGTCTTAATAGTGATTTTAGTATATAAGTAGCTATAGTATTAAGAATAGAAAAAAGAGAGTCGCTAACCGTAGGCGCTTTAGTAGTAATTTTAGTATATAAATAATAGTAGTATTAAGAATAAAGAGAAAGAGTCGCTGACTATAGGTGATTTTAGTGTGTAAGTAGTAGCTATATTAAGAATAGAGAGAATAGAGTCACTGACCGCAGGCGCTTTAATAGTGATTTTAAATTATAAGTAACAGTAGTGTCGAGAATAGAGAGAAGAGAGTCACTAACTATAGACGTCTTAGTAGTGATTTTAGGCTATAAGTAGAGTGTCGAGAATAGAGAGAAGAGAGTCGCTGACCGCAGGCGTTTTAATAGTGATTTTAGATTATAAGTAGTAGTAGTGTCGAGAATAGAGAAAAGAAAGTCGCTAATTATAGGCGCCTTAGTAGTGATTTTAAGAAGTAAGGAGTAATAGTATCTAAAATAAAGAAAAGAGAGTCACTAACTATAGACGCCTTAGTAGTGATTTTAGTATATAAGTAATAGTAGTGTCGAGAATAAAGAGAAGAGAGTCGCTAATTGTAGGCGTCTTAGTAGTAATTTTAGGATGTAAGTAATAGTAGTGTCGAGAACAGAGAGAAGAAAGTCACTAACCGTAAGCGCCTTAATAGTAATTTTAGGGTATAAGTAGTAATAGTGTCGAGAATAAAGAGAAGAGAGTCACTAACTGTAAGTGTCTTAGTAGTGATTTTAATATATAAGTAATAGTAGTGTCGAGAACAGAGAGCAGAGAGAAGAGAGTCGCTAACCGCAGGCGCCTTAGTAGTGATTTTAGTATATAAGTAGCAGCAGTATCGAGAATAGAGAGAAGAGAGTCGCTAACCGCAGGCGCCTTAGTAGTGATTTTAGCTTGTAAGTAATAGTAGTGTCAAGAACAGAGAGAAGAGAGTCGCTAACCGCAGGCGTCTTAGTAGTGATTTTAGTAAGTAAGTAGTAGTAATAGTGTCGAGAATAGAAAGAATAGAGTCGCTGACCGCAGGCGCCTTAGTAGTGATTTTAGTAAGTAAGTAGTAGCAACAGTGTCGAGAATAGAGAGAAGAGAGTCGCTGACCGCAGGCGTCTTAGTGGTGATTTTAGCTTGTAAGTAGCAGTAGTGTTGAGAATAGAGAGAAGAGAGAAGAGAGTCGCTGACCGCAGGCGTCTTGGTGGTGATTTTAGCTTGTAAGTAGCAGTAGTGTTAAGAATAGAGAGAAGAGATTCGCTAATGTTATGTCTTAGGAAGTACGTATGATTAGATTAACCCGGTAATATGGCTAATTAGTATTTTTAAAACTTTTGCTAGGCGGTAAGTTAGCCTATACACTTTTCCATATCATTTAATATATATGTAGATTAAAAAAATATAGTAAGCTAAGGACAAATGGATCCCCTCCCCTGACAGCCAAATCCGGTTAGATTTGTCTTCAAAATTATGCGAGCCCTGTCGTAAGATCGACCTAGAGACTTATCTCTCTTTATTATATTATCCGAATAATAACTATGATCTCTGTTAAATCTTTTCCAAAATCCCCGAGGAGGCCAGGAATAAAAAGCCCGAGATATAGCTGTTTAAAGCTAAGTAATACGTAAGGATTCGTGCTGTACCAGGTCTGTGCTGTACTTTATTGTGCTAGATAAATGTTAATACTACTTAGAGTCGAAGCTAAAGTATATTTTAAACCCTAAAGACAATTCTAGAAGCTCGCTTTATTTAGAACTAGTTAGGGAATAGATTCGAATATGTGACGAAGGCAAATGCTCGCGAAGTAGTAGATGCTGTCCTGATCCCGATGGAAGTTAGATGTTAACCCGAGTCATTGATGTGGGAGATGGCGACACTGTGTGCCTTGTTTTGACAGACAAAGACAATATGAGTAAAGGAGCACACTACGTTGCTCTGTCCTATTACTGGGGCGAGGTTTGGAGAAAGCTAACGGAAGGAGAGAAAGACAAGTGGAGTACTACTACCCGCACGGAGGAGAGTAGGAAGCAAGGATTCCTGGTTGGAGAATTGCCGCAGACATTTCAAGATGTAATTAGCGTTACTCGAGAACTTAGCCAGCGATACCTCTGGATCGATTCACTTTGTATTATTTAAGATGACCACGGGGACTAGGAAACCGAATTTAAGAAGATAGAAGGGGTCTTCTAGAACGCTTACTATACAATATCTACTACCTCCGCCGAAGACTTAACTAAAGGATTTCTTAACTAGTCAGAAGAGAAATATCTATAATATATAATAGTGCCTGAGTCCTTAGATAGTAAAGTCTATATATACACATTAATCGATAATGATTTCGATAGCGACGTAATAAAGGGAGTCTTAAATACGCGGGCGTGGGTGTTATAAGAACGAGCCTTATTACGCTGAATGATCTAGTATTTCACAAAGAGGTAAACGTATTAGGAGTATAATAGTGGGGTACGTTACGAAACGCTTACTTATATAAAGAAGTAAGTCTATATCTAAGGTTTAGTTTAAAGGCATTGTTTTATCTTTATAATTCGCTTTTCCTTATTTATAATCGAGCATTTACTTAAATAAACCTACTAATTTCTAATTAAATCAGCGCGAACTTGTCGTTTAAAAGTGACCTAGAATTTCCTCGCTCTATTAAAGATCGTTATATATATACTCAAATACTGCTCTTTTAATCTCTCTTTACAGATTACTTGACATTTGGCATTATAAAGCGCATAGACAGGCCTGTTACGATTAAGTCATTAGCTAAGGCGTTGGCTGAAGCTCTTAATACTGTAGTCTACTTTAGGATCTTCGAATGCTTCTTCCACCAAAGTCTTATGTAGCAACCGGCACAGAATACTTCGCTTGAGAAGATAGCTTATAAGGATAAAAGGATGCCTCTATCGTGGTCTTAGATGGCATATCACGGGCAGATCCGGTATTTGCAACTAATGGAATTTAAAGAAGTTGAGTGGGATCATAGTGTTCAATTTATCCACGACAAGGCGAGCGACTCGGCTACTGAGAATTATGGCTATGTCCTGAAGCTCGGGTGAGACGACTGCGAGAGAGACGACTACGAGATTGTATCAACCCCGAGGGCGTTATACTCGACGACGAGGACAATAAAGTCGGGCTTGTACACTTTAACACTTAACTAAGAAACTTCCTACTAAAAGTCGCTTGCGTCATAAGAAGAGATAAAAGTGATGTTAGTGGTTTACAACGAAGATATTACGTGCTGTTTTTGGTAGAAGGTGCGATGTAACTAGGGCATAGAATATTTACGAGGGTTGGAATGGGTTCGATCTAGTAACGTTTTCTACTTTTTAGCGATTAAGACAATATGGCACGGATCTTCTAGTATGTTCTATTCGTAGTTCGATTTTGTGTTTTCGCCTTTTTTCTTCTTAGACGAGGGTTGGATTCCTTTCTTCTTCTGTCTCTTAGTAAACAAACACGCCTAATAGACATAAGAATTAAGTGCAGAGAAGAGTGCCTTAAAAGCTAAGTAGGCATAAGAGTTGAATTTAAACGCTTAATCCTTTTAAGATCTCCCTAAATCTTAAATAAATCTCAACTAAATAAAATTTCCCGCAAAATATTTCCTGGGCAACTCTTGTCGTGATGTAAGTAGGACTATAAAAGGGCTGAGATAGTTCTGCGTTTCTGTGACGCCTCAAAATAAAGTCGGAAGTGAAGGAGTTTGAGATATTTTGACTCACGCGGTGGCACAGATTTGTGAAATGGCAAAAGAAAGACACGTTATGTACTCCTCCTAGGTCGACTGTACATGTATTCTAACTTCCATTACCCGTCAAATCCCGCTCTAAAGTCGCATCTCATTAGCTCTATCTTATCCTTAACACTCATATTGCATATCTTATCTTTTCAAGCCTGACTATGCCTCATATTCACTGTATCATTGACTCTCCTTCGATCCTTAGTCTCCTTCCTTTTCTAATAACATCTCGGCAGTGCAAGCACCTTCTTCCCAGTATAAACCGCCGGGCCCATCTCAAAACAGCTGCTCTTGTTCGCATATACACCTCCAATTTCAGAAATGTTAATCTGCGGGACTTCTGGATCGGTGTCGTCGATTAGCACAAGGTAGTTGAAGGTACTTCCATAGTAATCGATTATACTTAGAGTTTAAAGACGTATTAGTGTAGAGTCCTGCGCCTAGCAATGGAAATATAGGTAAGTGATCAGCTATATGCTATGAAACCTTTGGAAGCAGCTTCTAAAGTACTATCAGGGGTCCTTCGACTTAAATTCGAAGAGGTTAGTCTAGAGATAGCAAATGGAGGCGGTGGTAGGGTTTTTGATGGCATAGTGGGATATAAAGTAAAAGAGCTAATTGATCCGAGGGTGGAGGATAGAAGCGGTGAAGTTGTACTTGTGTATCGAGTTCGTGAGGCATAGAATGTCGGGGAGAGACATTGTTTTTATTGCTGTACTAGAAGATGTTTAAATCTATGGTTTTAGCCATGTCACATGACTAGTGGCGAGAGCTCCCATGGAATGCTGTAAAAAGCCGAGAAACTCCGAGTAAGTGGCAGCTATTCCCTTTCGCCCCAATTTTTGTTAACTTAGAGGCATGCTAATATAGACAACAACGACTTGCGGGCCGACTAATAGGCTTCAAATTATGATAACCCCGTGTTTTTGACTTCTAATAGCCCTATAACCGGCACAGATACCGAACTAGTCAGCCCAGCAGCCGAACCTGCTAATCAGCCAAGCGGCGGACAAGTATTACCACTTCTCCGACTCAGTGGATGGGATAGTAAGAAGCAATATAACAAGCACATCCTAGTGTGAATCCATTATGACTTTTAGTGGAAGATCTCTCAGCGTGAGAAGATTAGAGCTAGGCGTGTCTTTTCAGACACAGATCCTGATCTCGTCTTGGCTCCGAGCGATTTTTAGAAGGTTAAGTTCTAACCCCGACTTAATAACATCTTCAAGATGAAGATAAATTCCCAGGAGATAAATATACATGCGAAGAAACGATAATCGAAGTCTCTGTCGAGCGAAGCCGTCGACGTGGCCTAACGAAACGATACAAGAAGCTGGAGATCGATTGGCAGTTGGTTGACGAGCACCTGGAAGGTTTGAGTCATTTGTTTAGTATGGGGAGGAAGATAACCTTCAGCATGGAGTTTGTTTACAAGGAAGTTACTTGTGATTCTACAACGGCGAAAGGCAAGAAGAAAAAAAGCGCGACAGAGGCTCAAAGGCTTCAGAGAGCCGCCGACGCTGGTCTTTGGACTCGAGTCTACGAGCACTATCGTTGTAGAGCCAAACACTGCAAGTAAGGACCCCACTGCTGGCCGGACGAGCGAGGAAATCACTAGAAGTTGCTGCCGGGCTAGCTAGAAGAGATCGTTGGACACATCAAAAAGAAGTTACAGGAAGGGGAGACGGAGGAGGACGTCGATGTCAGCATCGAGATCCCAGCCCACATAATCAAAAATATATTGGATAACAACCGCAAGCGGAAGGCGGATGGCTCCATTGATTGTCGTCAATAGATGTTGCGATACGGCCGGAATACCACCAATTGACGGAGGAAAATAGTGAAGACGATCGCTAGCCAATTCTGCTTCTGCGAGGGCAGCGGTGGAGGAGGTACCTCCAGGTACATCCGGGGCAGGGTTGCACAGCCACAAGTCTCCAGAAGTGGACCTCGCTAAAAATAATTAACTAAACAACAACGACACCCATTTCGCCTTCCACTGTATCGCTCGAAGCCACAGATTAGAGTTTTAACTCTTTTAGTTAGTGGTGCATTCCGGTCTGACGCAGAATTTTTTTGCTGATTAGTGAACAGTTGACAAACATTTTTCGGCGGTTACCGCTTCCTAATTTCGTCTGCCACACTTCAAGGACTTTGTATGACCGGCAATTACACAAACTGAATTCCTACTAAGTACATTGCAGCGCGAATGGTCTCATCTATGGCCATATATGCTAGTAAGAATTATTTCCATTGCAATAATACCTGTTTAGTAACTCACAGTAATGATCTGGGACGGTTGTACCGGGCGAGGAGTCTCTCTCGCCTAGGTAGCTCGACTCATCGCGAATACCGGCCACGTGGGGAAGATTGACGACTTCACCATCAAGCCGATCGAGCAACACTCATATTTCTTGAGTGGCTTCAGCCGACAGGTATATCCCGGCCCTCGTTCGATGGAGCGGCTCTATCGACTACTGCGGAGGTAGGTAATGACCGCGTGGACGCGGCGCGTATACGGCCTGAAGAAGGCAGAGCCGCTGATCCCGGGGCTCTTGCGTTGCGAGGAGGTGAGCCGTCAAGCAGCGATGACGATGCTGGTTTGAGCGATAGCGATTCCGAACTCGGCAGCGACGGTGACAGTGACGGACGTTCGAGCGAGGACAAGCTGGGCTGTTCGGGCACGAGATTGAATGTCCCATGGGATCTTATAGCCGAGCAGCGCTTGCTGGCGTAGAAGGAAGGGGCGCAGGTACGAAAGGTCCCAACGATTCTTAGGCGTCGCTTGCGGGTGAGATGATAGAAAGTAAAGAGGTATAGAATGGGTGGGTAGTGGTCTTGTGCACCCCCAAATTTCTGCTTTGATATTGTTTTCGAAATTTAAATTGAAAAAACAAGTTGCTGCCTTGCAAGGCTAAACTACGGGACCCAATGTCAACCCGCATGTCTTCGCGCCCTAGTATTGTGAGCTTTGGTGCAGCCTCGTCTCTTTGCTTCCTTAAAGTCAGTAATAGCAATAACAAACAATTATTAGCCTCTACCACAACCCTTGAGTTGCGTCGCAGATTTTACTACGATTCTGAGTCTCAAATTTCAGATACTCTCTTGACTGTTCCGCACGAACACCACTGGCCATGATATAAAGTACTTTTGCTGGAATTAATTATGAGGCAAGTGGAGCTAATAATAACCCCAGCTTCACTAATCCAATGAGGGCTTATCGTAAACGTGGTAGCATCGAGAATCCCCCCACTAGGTGCTTCCAGTCATTATTAACACGTGTATATACAGCTCTCGCCTCGGAACTACGTTAAGATAAGGCTCGTCCCGTCACAACATAGCCAAGCAACAGAATCACTCTAGTGAATGCACCACTAATGTCGAGATAAGACAAGCTCGACATCGACCGCATTACCAATAGGAGATATCATCCTTACAGCTCGTCGACTTTAGCATGTGGCGCGGACTAAGCACGTCTTCCTGTTCTTGCTGCATAAAGGGATAGGCTGAAGCAGTTTTGGGTGGTACAGTACTATACAGTAATCCCCAGGCGTAACAACTAGTTCCATATCGGAATCTCGATATCAAGATTTTTCGTTTCCGGCTTTGGACTTGAGTTGTTGCTACTATGGCCTGAGCTGTGGGTAATTCAAAGCTAAGTCAGGCTGAGGAAGTGGGCCAAGGAGTTGAGCCCATTGTGGACAGTAGCCACAGGATGGGAAGGCCTGCGTTTTCTCACCCCCGCCGCCGATCAGTGACAATTAGGTGCCTGGAGATACATACTTCACAACATGTAGAGTATCTCAGCTGGTAGGATAACCTGGCACTTTACGTTTTACCAGGTTCGCCGGACAGAACGGCGACTTAGCAAATCAAGTTGAGCAAGAATGCGGGGTTCAAAATCATCAAGTACCGTAGTAATTGCGTTATTGAATCTCCGACACAGCCTCAAAAGTAAATTAGAAAAAAAATTACAACTTCATCAGCAAGTAGGCTTCTAAAATGCATCCGTATCGAGGTTACAGACCCAAGTAAAATTGAACTAGAAGGGAGAAGGCTCAGCACTGACCATAACGGAGGGCTTACATAACCGATATAGTGTACCTGCCTCTCCTTAACCTTCTTAACAACAACGGTGCATCATTGGAGAAATATTCAATTTCTGTGGTTTCGAAAGCTTTTTCATGCGCTTCTCTCCTTTGGGAAAGGGGGCTAGGGGGTCAAGCGGGTGAGGGCACAAGTGACAAGAGGGCTGAGATCAGGCTGAAAGGCAGCCCAAAGGGTTGGTTCGTCAGGCATAATTTTCCTACAGCTGAGGCTGAGATTGAGCTGAGCTGCAGGCAGCCCAGAGGGTGTTTCGTCAGGCATATTATTACATATAACTAACGCTGCGATCGGGCTGAACCGCAGACAACCCAAAGGGTTGCTTTTTTAGGCAAATCTTGACATATAAAATAAGGCTGACCGGCGGGCAGAGTTTGGTGCCGCGAAGGGAATCATCTCCTATCTGGCGTTTTTAGTAACTGGCTAACAGCTTCGGCAACAAGGACTGAAATCTATATATGTAAATGAAGATAGCTGTGAAGTCACCTCAAGGAGTAAGAGTAAGCAGACCACGGCAGGCACCCTTTATCACAACGTTTTCCTCCGGGCTAACTTTAGTTGAAGAACTAAAACTGGTAAATACATCGACAATTATGGCCGAAGCTTTTGGAATTGCAGTAGGCGTTGCTCAGCTTGCTGATTGCATAGCCCGACTGAGCAAATTGGCCATGGCTTTCAAAGACTCCCAGGAACAAGTAGGAAGATACCAGATGGTGCTGATGAGTATTGAGAAAGTAAGTGTGGACCTTTCTTTCCTACTTCTTGAGTAAAACTAACTCCCTCGTCCGGATAGTCAACTTCCCTTATCGACCTTCTCGCAAAGCAGTCCAATTCCATCCGAGCCATCACAGTGCAGGTGCACGGCAAATCCGAAAAGCTGACCGATTTCTACTCCGCGAACATAGCTGCTATTGTCGAGAATGTCCGGCAATTTCTTCAAACTGTCGACGCAAAAAAATCAGAGGCGACAGGCGTAATCAGTACAATCAAGGCCATTTTTACTGGCGCCAAGAAGTTCCGGGGCAGGTTGGAGCTCGTTTTGAATGGAGATCACATAAAAGATTTGATACAGTCTGCAAAACATATTGAATCATCGCAATACATGGCACTATCGGCTGTACTTTTAGTGCAGAATAGTCTCACGTAAGTCCAGCCAGAGAGGTTATTAAAAGCAGAAGCTGACTTGTTTTGAAGCCAGGGCAATTGGCAGATGGCCTTTGATAAGTTCGCTGCAGCTATAGTTGCACAGTCCGAATCCTTCAAAGAGCTGGAGAAAACGTGCCGTCGCAAAGGAACCCCTGTGGCTTATTTGAGGAGTGGTATGTCAAGAAGGTCGCGTTTGGCCCACACAAAAGGCACAGGGCTGGAGACGAGTTCAGATGTGCAACCAGAGTCCCATGTGACAACAGGTATTGCTGAGCCTCCTTCCTATGAGCCACAACAACAAAACGTTCATAATGAGGAGGACGCTGAAGCAAAACCCCACAACAAGACTCTCTATGCATTTGGAGAGGATATAATCGGACTCCCCATGGAATTGGAAGATATCGGAGAAGAAGAAAACATTGCGATGATTTCTACCGACGGAACACTTGATATGCTTAAGAAGCCTTCAAATCGTGCACAATCAAGTTCCCCTAATGAGCACTCAGCTCCTACGCCTAAGTACGAACGGGCCGAGTCCCCCGATAGAAGTGATAGCCTGGCATTAGACGAAGAGTCTTCAGAAAACTTTGCCTTCTCGGACTCGGAGGCCTTTGAAATAGAGACGGCCACCGATTTCCCGTTCTCCCGTTCATCTATCACTCTTTACGATAGTGCGGATATTGACCTTGACCCGGAGGGAATGATCTTTATCGACAGAGCGGTTATTATGGATAACTGCACATCGACCACAACGGCTGACTTTCGATTTTGTGTAAACATCTTAATTATACACGAAAACGGCTCACCAAGCCTTGTTCTCAAAGAGCCTTGCTCCCATGACGCCAATGGCTGTGAACATATCTTGGTACACACTTGCTCTAAAATTCTTTCTGAGCGAGTGTTACCTTGCTCTCTCCGAGTTTCGTTGCGGCAAGGGCCAAAACTAACATCTGGCGCCATCGACCATTCAACTCAGGAATGCCCGAGACTATTAGTGCTAGAAGATTGCAATAGCCGTAGCTCGCACACCTTAATACTTCATGAGCGAGGTGCACGCACGCAGTACGCAATGGCGACTTCTCTTGAAATAGTCTCTGTCTTTGGCAACTACCAGAACGACGAAACAGAGCCCGACGGCGAAAAAGAGGAAGATATTAGCTCAACCGGCGATATTACAGATAGTCATTCTCAGACAGAGCCAACGGGACATAACGAAAACAATACTGATGAGGATGGTGGGAATCAAGAAGGGGTGGATCCAGATGGGTACGACAACAGCGAAGTCAATTTTGGTTTGGAGAGCTTTAGCAGACTGCCATGCATCTTTTGCTGTACAGACGCCCTTCGCCCAGAGAGAGACGCCGAGGGTTCTCAAGCACTTCTGATAGTCAGGAATGATTCTTTTGGATATAGCTGTGCTCGATGCAAGGGGAGGACTTGGGTATCTGGTATGAGATTTGGACTGACTTTAGTGGGAGCTGAGTGGCACATGAAGAGCATCTGGTGAAACCGAGTTGCCAATTAGATGCATTGCAATTAACATGGGCAAGGTGATAATCACAGAATGGCTTTTCGGAAACGAGAACTTATAACGCAGGAAATTCGGATTTAAGGCTTTGAATGATAATTCCCAGTTATATCCGTATGCCAAGCTTACTAGACGGGTCATTGTTTTGGAGCAGTCACGAAGACGAAGGCTTTTTAGGCTTATAGATAATAGTTGCTGATTTCTAGCGTGATGTTAAGCAGATATAAGTAGACTTGAGCCAAAGCTAAGCCGCGCCTGAGCTCTCCCAAGAAAAGGTGGCACGGGGTCATGTAAGTCAGATAATTAAGAGGTCTTGATATTCCGGTCATGAAATACGTTAGCCATACATGACATTAAGGGATACAGATGGTGGGCAACGAACTCTACCGTATAGCGAGCGTGAGTTAAAGTCCTTTAACTTACCTTCTTCCCACTTACATATTCCAACCAGCTACATCGTCTATAGCTTTACTCCTCCACTCTCCGTCTTAGCTAGCCTAAATAGAGCTAACAATAATTTACGCGTGCGTCCCTTGCGATCGCTACTTTGGCAGCAATCAGTCCCTCTAGCAGCATCTGGACTCTCCGGTTCACGACTTCCACTGTGACGAGTGTGACAGACCCTTCAGGAGCCAGCACGCTCTTCAGCAACATCTAGACTCTCCAGCACACGACTTCGACTGCGAAGAGTGTGACAGAATCTTCAAAAGTCAGGAGGCTCTTCAGCAGCACCAGGACTCTCCAGCACACGTCTTCGGCTACAACGAGTGCGATAGAAGCTTCAAGAATCAGCACGCTCTCTAACAGCACCTAGACTCCTCATCTCACATACCCAAGGCTCTTAACAGCTATTTTAGCATTCTTCGTGCCGAGGTCGCTCCCGTCTTTGCGACTGCCTGTCGACTGCGTTTCACACAACCTACTGCGACTAGCCTTTCAAAGCAGGTGAAAACCAATCTCGAAGAAGCAGTACTTTCTATAATAATAACTGCGGCTCTGTGGCTCCTGCCGACAGTTAATACTCCGGAAGGTATTACTTTACGAAAAGAACAGATTCGAGTGAGGGCAGCTAAAGCCAAATTTGCTGAGGACAGCTTTTGCGCGGAGTTGACTCGCCTAAGGTACAAATTCCGTCGGGAGAGCCAACAAGAAGGAGAGGCAGATATCCGCTTCGATGAGCCAATCTCTGTCTTTGGTCAGCTATACTAGTGGCTAGAGTTCAAAAACTACTTTGGCTTCCGGAAGAATCCATTTATTGCAGCAAAAGACAAAAGGCAGTTTCTGAGATACGTAACCCAGATAGGCCCAGGTGCTGTGGTCTATCCCCTTGACTGCCACCAGAAACACCCTACTGAAGAGCCTGTAGGGTGCGCTGAAGCGGGCCCCTAATTAAGCGAGGAACACCAAAAGTTAGGGCCAGTCATTAAAAAAGCCTTTATTTATAGCTAAATCGTATTATTTTTTATAAAAGACTATAAAGCAATCTGTTAATTTACAAAGGTGGACCTCACACTCTTTACACCTAAAAGTAGAAGACGTCCTTTTACTTGGTCGGCCTGTATTAGCGGCTCTTTTAGCTAGAGCCACTCTTTTGCGGGGGCGATTAAAGAATCGTCCTCCTTTATATGCCACGTAGTCTGCTCTTGTAGGCATTTTGACTAGGGAGTGTTAATGAATAGGCACTTCAAAAGCGTCTCCAGATAGCCCTGAAACACGTCTCTTACGAGAGCCTGGTGCATCCTTTCCACTCTCTATTAGTGACTCCATAAGCTGTATACGGAAATCGTCTTAACTATGAAAAGTAACTGTTTCTATTTCATATTCGGAGTATTTGTAGATTAAAAAACAATTGCTTAGTATAACTAATAATAGATATTAGTGTAAACACTATATTAGACCTCTTTGAATGCGCCTGAGACTACTATTATGAGAGTGGTACTAATCCCCTAAGTCTACAGCCCCTATAAACTAGTTGTATACGTCGAAGCTTTCCGGAATCCATATAGCTTTAGTAGCCTCACCAGGGCCGTACGGAGCTCTGCTTACAACTGCATTGCCGGCAGTCTCTTTTAGCTGTTTTCGTACTCGTAAAACCTTGTTTTTACTATCCTAATATGTCGACATAAGTAGGGCAAAGGCTCCATCCTAAAAGCCTTGCTGGCTGACTAGACCCGATTCAGTAGGGAAAGCGTGAGTCTCTCCTTAGGGCATAGTATTTGGCCCCTTTTCCTTTTGCTTTTTGAGGTCCACAAGCTCTTAGACTACTCCGGATGAGATTCGACATGTACCTGTAGATGCGATATTTATCTTCCGTAGGTGCTTAAATAGCTGTGGCGAAGTGAAGAAGTTATTAATATACACATGATACGTAGCTTCTAGTAAAGAGCTCAAGAGGCGAGGCACAACTGCTTGAGTCTTGTTGAGATCCTTAGGTTTCTTGACTCCGTATGTACTACTATTCTTTTTAGGTACGTGGTACGCCCACTTTAAAAAAAAGCCTTGCTGTGTAACTACTTATATCTTAATTCCGGTAGGTGTTGGCTTACTAGGTATAGTGGTAATGAATTTGCTTCGGCCGGTGTACCGTTGAATAGCTTCGTCGATAGTTACTTGCTAGCCTGGTTTTTAAAAGCGCAGGTTTGTTTCTTGAATATGTGTATTTAAAGGCTCCGTTTATGTAAAGTCAACTTAATATAAGTAAAATTAGGTAAGAAACTAACCTTTGCGTACAAGTAGGCATTCTTATTCTCATATATTCTGAATCGCCGGCGTAGCTCTTGAAACCGGTTCCTGGAAAAGAGCTTAGTAATAGGATGAAAAGGAGTCATTTTCTTCGTAGACCAGTAGTCCTTGATAGTATTTGTAGGGTACACCGTCATATAGATATAGAATGCTAAATATAAGTAGATTTCCTTTCGAGAAGTGGGTTGCTATGCCGCTGTACAAGAGCCAGGTTTTGATATATTAGCTAGTGAACCTCTCTAGTAAGAGTTTGTAACTAAGACGATTTGATCTACTATGTTTTCATTGTAATATTATATGAAGAGGGTAATAGGGTCCTCTGGAGAGCAGTCCTCTAGCATATATACTTCAAAGTCGAATTCGTTTAGCTTCATAGGTTTAAATGAAGTGTTAGCCTTTGGGAGAGGCTTTACCTTCGGTCGAAGAGTCCCGGTATCGGTGGTATCTGTAATTACAGGTTCGGGCATCGTGATTGCATTAAAATGTGGAGTTTTATAGTATTAAAAGTGGCTTTATTAATGACTTTGTTGATGCCCCACCTTAGTGCCAAGAGCCCTAAGGTGACAGGCTACTATGGTAACCGGTATAGGGCACGTGCACTGTGGGGAGGGTGCTTATGGCAGTCAAGGGGATAAGCTTGGGTTTGAAACAAGCCACGTAAATATCGAAGGGGTAGTGACTTTTCGTGAGAAGGAAGTATTACAAGGCTTAAGATTACAAATCCTGTAGCGTTATACAATATCTAGACGCGTCTAGTAGTGTACTGTTCGGACGATACTCGAGAAGAATCTCTCATAGACTAACGAGAGGCACCCTTTCTATAATAAAGCTATTTAGCCCGTATATACGTGCCCTGAGTTTCCAAAACCTGTCACACCTGTCAGTGGATAGAACTGAGTATAGTTTGTCTTGGACTAGTAGGTTAGGGAAGACCTTTCATATAGCTAGAAAACGTGTTTAACTTTAGTTATAGAGCTGATTTTCTCTAAAGATACTGAGGTAGGCATTTGATTTTGTTCGGGAGTTGGTTTTATTTCTGTTATTAGATTAAGGCAGTACAGAAGCTCAGTACTTCTTTTACTACTAAGGTTTATAGTATAAATTAACTCTTTTCGTAGTAGCGGAACCTGAGGTCGGTTATAAAGGAGAGTTGTAGAAGAGAGGATATAGAGTCAAAGAAAGAGAGTATATCTTAGCGCCTAACGTGTTAGTAGTGTCAAATAAACTCCGCAAATCATTAAACTCTAAAAATAAGGTATTTAGGCGTTGTCTAATCGACTAAGGATCTGCGACACGAATCTAGAGTTATAGTGGCAGTTAATAGTCGTTAGTTATTAAAGGAAGAGACAAGACGCGGCTACATCGAAAGCTCAGAATTACAGCCCAGGCTAGAACCCCTCTAGCTCCTCACGTATAATACTTCAAAAAGACTAAGATGATCCTCGACCGTCCTAGCGCCAATGTCTATAACACTTTATACTTACTAGTTTATTTTGTATCGACTCGAGAGTCGTGTTAGTAATAAATAGATTACTTATAGTGTCGTCTTTAAAGTTAAAAATTACGAGGGTGTCGTCGTCGAAGATTTTATTAGCGAGGAAAAGACTCCTCTTAAATCTAATATTAAAGTTCGTTAATTAATAAAAAAAAGAGATAAAAGGTACTAATATTATTTCTCTTTTATTACGAGTTTTTTTACTAGAGGAGAATATATCTAAAGAACACTCTCTTCTTATAAGTTTAGAAGATACTCAATCGAGAGCGGGTTAAGTCTATCGCCGAGAAGATATTTCGTTAATATATTATTATTCAAGTATATTACCTTGTAACTATCTTCTTCGAACAGATCTTTAATCGAAACATACTAAAGGGAAAAAAAGGATTTCATTCCTTTTAGTAGAACTTTCTACGAACTATTCGTAAGGTATATACAAAAAAAGTCGATATCCTTTAATATATTAGAGTATCTTCTTAAGACATCTAAGAAATCTCCTTAATTAAAAGTTATAAAATAGAAATCTAGAGAGGTTAGACGACTCTATATTATAGTACCTAAGATATATCTTGTGGATATATAAAATATCCCGTCACTATAATATATATATAACTTTTCTAAATTTATTACCTCTAATAAAATCTTAACTAAATTTCTTGTCCTCTAGCTGTTAATATTAGTTTCGTTAGTAATAACTGTGATATTACAAAGGCCGCGAAAGGCATCACAGTAGTGACTTAAACTAAGCTGTGATATTCCTTAAAAGAGCGCTCTATTTACATTATATCTGTGACGACTGTCGCTGCCCAGAGCCTCATTTCCACCGGCTCCACTTAGTACTGCCCGATCGGGACGTACCGAGATTACTATAGTGCTAGGCATACCAACCCCTTATATATAGACTTCTTCTTTCCTTACCTTCTTTCCTCTGTAGTTGTAGATTCTAAGTTGATGCTTGGTATCGTCATATGTCCTGTGTTGATATGTGAGGCGTCAGTTACACGTGACTGCCGTCTTTCTAGGGCAAGCGTCACAATATCCGCGATTAGTATTATCGCTTTTGATCTCGAGTTCTCAGATATTCGTACCTATAAATAACAAAACGCGTACTATAAGAAGGAATACTTTGTTATATACTGGATTAAGATCTAAGAACTATTTCTAATAGTAGTAATTGTCTAGCTTATTATTCCGCTCGTCGTCTAACTCGTATTTGAAGTTCGGCGAGATCGTAATTCTTTTGATATTTAGTATCCACATTAAAGCGGAACAAAGACAAGCTATGACCTCGCTAGAGCTTTCTATCGCGGCTTAGTTGTTATAGTATTGACTGTAATTAGAAAACGTTATATTTAGACTTAAATCCTCCTCTTTAGTTCTTGGTTTATTAAATCTGCCAAATAGATATACCTTATATAATGCCTCCTTATACTCTAGAAGTGTTTTAATAGATTAAAACCGGGTGTAAGTATAAATAACTTCTCTGACAGACTTACTTAAAACAAGATAACGTGACATAGCCGTAAGCGTAGTTAGCGAACTCGACTATAGGCCGTAAATTATATGAGGGAAGAAGAAAGGAGTTACAAGCTTTTCGAAGGTCTTACACGTAAGTCGCACGTCTATAATGTCGTAGTAGTAGTCTTTAGAAATCATCTAGAAGACTATACTCCAGATCTCTAGAGGGAACTAATATAAGGAAGCTATATTATTATCACGAATAACCTGACGTCTTGTAAGGCGAAATTCGAGAGGTCAAGGAGGTACTAGCTTTCTAAGTCTTAAGTGAAGAGGATGAAGAGGTCGAAGTGCCCTAAGAGTCAAGGAGTAGACTTTACTAAAAGTGCCCAGGTACTGTGTAAGTCGTGGGGATAGTAAATTAAACGGGTTATCTTAAATTTATATATACTTAAAACTAAGTCTAATAAAAGAATCCTCCTTATCGCTTGCTGTGAGGACATATACTTAAATCTGCCTATGCCGAAAATTAAGTAGGCACAGAAGGGTCCCCCCCTCCCTTATCACCCTTGTGAGGCTTTATCTAGGGAAGATATACTAAAATGTACGTATACTAGAAATTGACTATATAAAAACGGCCACTCGCAGTCGCTTGTTTCGGGAGTATATACTTATATTTACGTAGACTTAGAGCTTAGTCTTGAGAGGATGTCCTCGGCGGATGTCTTCGGAGGGTTTCCCCGGCTCTATTATTACTTTTCTACTAATAATGTATTAACTAAACACAGACGAATCTAGTTCTAAAGAAAGCAGTTACAAGTTTTTAATTAACGACTTTCTATAAGTCACGGGTAAAGTGAGCCACTTTCTAGTAAATATAAGTATATACCTCCTCACGTATAACGCGGGGGATATTCCTATTTATAGACTTAATCTTAAGTAGATCTATATTAAAGTATATACTGTCTTATATAATAACAAGGAAATCCTCATAAGTAAACTTAGTTTAAGTTCTATAGATTTAATATTTTCTTTTAATAAGCGACACTAGAGAAATCTTTGTCTATAAAATAATCTGAGCTTTTTAGTATAAGTATATTCCCCCGAGTTATGCCGACTTAATTTTAGGCGTCCGTAGATTTTATATATCTACCCCCGTGACAAGTACTGCGAGTGTTGGTATCTAACTAAGGTTCGATACCTGATATTAAGTAACAAAGAATACAACAAGTGAAGTTTGATTAAGTATATTCCGTGTGTCCTTTTTGTACGAAAGGGAAAGTTACTTTAAATATATTAAGTACTAAACCCTGTAGCTTGTATAAGTATTACTCGTACGAAACTAGGAGGCAAGGTCTAAAACTAAGCTTTATTAGGCCAAGAGAGACGACTATCTTTAAAAGCTGTCAGAGTAAGAGAATGCCCCTTAGCTAAGGCTATTTTAATACTAGTAACTCTTTTTTTATTAGAAGAAAAACTCTCTTACTTTTTTTCTTTCTCTTTTATACGAAGTGCGCGTAACTTAATACATTATCCCTAGCTCCTCTTCTTCCTTTATATAAAGCACGTGCCTTATGTGACTTCGGCTCGTTATATTAAATAGTAACCGCTTTAGGAAGGAACGACTTCGTTCCTTCCTCGTACGTCTCTTACTAACTAGTTATTAGCTTTTCTTATGTATAAAAGAGATTTTCTAAATTCCCTTTTCTCTTCTTTTTCTCTTCTTCTTTAATTAATTAATAATAATAATAATAGTAATAGTAAGTCCCCTTCTCTTCTTCGTACAGCTCTCCTCTTCCTTAGATACTCTCTATACGACTTAAGATAACCTCGTACGAATCGGCGTTTCTCTTTTCCGCCTTACTTATAAGGTAATCTAATTCGTTGTCGCTAGGTATTAACGAAAGGTCTTCTGTAGGCCACAACACTACTACTACTACTACTACTATAACAACTAAGTGAGTACTCTCCCTCGTACGAAGTCTACCCCCTCGAGACTAGCTTCGTATAGCTGCTATAACATTAGTAAGGTGGTACTAACGCCTGCGTAGTTACACTACACCACACTATACTACACAATGTTAGTCTTTTTCTTTTTATACGAGCTGGCCCTTATTCCTAAGATATAGCTTCTTGTACGAACCTTTAGTCCTTTTATTTAAGAATTAATATTGTATAGGGCCCTTATTCTCTTTAACGCCGTTAATGCCACGCTAGCTACTGTTAACGCTAACGCCTAGCTTATACTTATTATCGGCGGGCAGTAGTTAGGCCCGTTATATTATAATGTGTTGTAATAAATAGTCTTAGCTATATTAGGACGTGATGTCGCCTTCGTACAAGGGCGCATCACACTCTAGTAGCTTATGACACATTGGCTTTTATACGTTAATGTCCTCTTAATTTAATCGAGAAGTATTATTTGAGCTGTTCCTTGTGCTGAATATTCCCGGCGTAACTTAACGCCTTTCCTTAACTGTGCTTTAGTTTAAGGTCATTTTGGGGATAGCTGTAGTAATTATAAGTAGCGAGATTATGCCGCTCGTTATAATTCCCCTCTTAAGGACTTATTATCCGAAGACGGAGGTTTAGGAAACGAGAGTGACGAAGTTTAAGTAGTTACTATGCAGAGGGCATTATAAGGACTTATTACTAGACTTATACGAAGGGGCTTAATAGAAGATAGATTTAAAGATGTTTCGATTGTCTTATAACTTCGTACGTATCTTTTGTGTTCCTTTTTATTTGTAAGTATAATTCCTTTTTATAGTTAAGCTTCTAGGTATTGTATAGAGGCTCCCTTTAAGTAAATAAACTTAAGTTTATCTTTAACCTTTGCGCGGTGCTTAAGATAAGTACTTTGTATAAGAGCTTATACGAAGGAAACTAATAGAGATTTCCTTTAATTGATCTATTATTAGATTATCGTTAGATAGTTAGTCGTTAAATAGTTGATTATCGTATTAGATATTATTTGTTTAGTCGAGAAATATATAACTATTGTTTCGTATAGTATTTAAATGAGTGACTGAAATAAAATAAAAACACGCATTTGACAAATGAAATCATTATATCGTATGATATTATTCCTCCCCTGGCTCTACTTTCTTTTCTCTCTTAACTTATCCTTTTACTTGTACAATAATCTAATTATTATTAATTAGCTTTTCTAAGCTTTTATTTAGGTTTGACTTTGTTATTGTATCCGCCGGGTTGTCTTAATTATTAATTTATTAGATTTCTATAAGTTCTCGTCGTTTGTATAATTAACGTAAAGCTATAATATCGATTATTAGCCGCTTCTCTTTCGTAGTACTGAGCTTCACGAGGCATTCGTATAGCGAGAACAAGTTTATATAAATAACAATTAGAATCGTTAGTATTTCTAGCCGCGACGTAATAATATTAATCGTACTTTTCACCGCGATTACTATATTAACTCCGTTAATTATACTATAGATCTTAGAAGCTAAGACACTTCGCGTTACTTATTTACTTTTTGTATTACTTTAATAAAATAAATTTCTAGAAAGAAGAAACGAGTCTTAATCGTACGAATTAGGGTCGTCGTCTTCTGTGCCGAGAATTATTACGTATTTAAGCTAAGAACTTAAGTCCTTATTATTCGTAAAGGATTCGTTGATAAAAACAAATAACTTTGTACAATATAAGTCTAAAGGAATATAGTTTAATTCTCGTCCGATGTTTTAAATCTACTATTAAATACGCTTATTTAAGTTCTTTACGTTAGTATCTTCTAGTTCTTAGAATTAAGCCGTAACTAATAGGTCGTATAAAGCTTTAAGTTAGTATAAAGTTACGATATATGCCCCTTAAGCCTGTTGTTCCTAATATTAGTTCGTATAGTCTAGTGCTCTTAAGTTAACTTCAGCTAACTTCTCGCCTTGCCCTTTTTAAAGGATTTAAACGAAGCCCTTTCGATTATACACGATATATCTGTTAAACGCGAGAGGTAATTTGTATAATAAATCGACCTTTAGTTTTATAAAGAAACTAGTAATCTCGAGTTCTTTTTCCTCCTTTTCTTAGAACTCGTTAGTAGCTAAGATTAGGGTATCGTCCGTTTGTATTTTAATTACTTTAAACGGCATTCTTAGTTAAGTAATTAAAAGGCATAAATTATACGAAGACGTTTTTATATACAACTTGACCTTATAATGTGTGTCGTACGTCTCTCACTAGTGTGTTCCTGATTCCGGGATACTATATAATAGCTTTCGTACGAGTATAATTATATCCGGCGAGTAGTTGTTAGCAATTTACTTTAGTAGTCTCGTATAGATTATACGATTTAGAAACGTTGTCGACTAAATATACGCCTAAGTAATATCCCGAATGAAGATCGATAACCCTTTTTGTATAAGTGACGGATAAAGTACTAGAATAAGTCGCTGACTAATCCGTTGAATCGTTAGAGACTGAGTAAGGATTTATTCCTTTTTTATGTCGTTATACGCTTGGATCACGAGTCTAGATTTCTCGTATAAAGCTTTAATTATCTTCCCTTTGATTTTATTAATAAGCCGGGAATTAAAGATTTGTCCGTGATGTTGCCTTAAGTCGTATTATACGAACTTAAATACGCCTCGAGTAATTAAGCTATTAATTTCCTTTTATTGAGATTCTTTAAATAAAAGACTAAGGCTAGTGATTTTCCTTACTACTTGTATTATACGAGATAAGTTTAAGTTAGATTGCTTTTTCCGAGTTAGGAAAACTTCTAGTAATTATACGAGTCCCTTCTTGAGTTCTTGTTTTGTCTTAAATAGAATTAAGATAACTAGCCGTATTAAAGGAGACACTTAGTCTAATCATACACAGTCTTTTAGGACCTCGGCGATTTCTTTTGTGTAAAACGGCTTAATTACTATTATATAAAAGGAAGTTAGTCTTAAAGGCAATTAAATAACACACTCTTTCCCTGTGACTAATAATAACGAAAACAGGCCTGTCTATCCCTTTTTCTCTTGTTATACTTTTATTGAAAATTATAATAGAAGTCGTATAATCTTAGTAATATTAGGGCCGTTCTTAATACTTTAAGTATCTTTAATTTTTCGTGCGGCTTAAATCTTTCGTAATTCCGTTATTACTATCTGAATTGCCCTTGCTCTAGTAAATATATCCGTAAATAGTAAGTTTTTGTACGAAAGTCTAAGATATACTCCGAAAACGAGAAGTATTGGAATTAGTCTGTTTAGACTAGTCGTATTATTTACGGCTTTCACTGCTATTTAAAGGACTACTTCTTTTGTTAGGTTTTCGCTTTTTATCTCGTCTTAGATAATCTCGTACGACTAGTGTAAAGGGGCGTAATACCGCTTAACTTTCCCGACACTCTAATGTGCCTCGACTAAGACTTCCTTTATATTAACGTTTATTATACGAGTATTTACTCTGAATTCTGATAATGCGAAGTTCGTCCCGGTATTATGTACGAAGTAATCCGGGGGTTTAAGGTAAGTATTGATTTAACACGTACGAAACGTAATTTACGTTGTCTTTGCTAAGTTATTCTTTAGGAATCGAGCGGCATTAAAGCCGGTTACCTTATTAACTACTTAAAGGACTACTACTCCTGAAAGATATAAAATATCCACGATTATAGAGAAATTGAATTCGATATCGTCTTTTAAAGAGAATCTAAATCGACTTAGGTTCTTCGTATAAAGCTAATATTATTCGTAGAACTTTGAGATCTTCTTAATCGTACGAAGGTTTGTTTCCTCGTGTCTTGCTCGCTAAAGAACGCGGTATAGTTTCTTAATTAAAAGATGTCTAAAGCGTTAATAAAGTTGTCTAAGCTTTATTTCTGTAAAGTGCTAGTACATAAACGTGTCTTTTATTATATAAATTATTATCTATAAATGTCCTTATTTTCGTATGATTAGAATTCTCTTATCCCCTTGAATTATAATATTTTGAAGGTTGTTTAATCGTACATTAAGGGAGTTTATGTCTTGAATATATAATAAGAATAAGATATTTATTAGAACAATCTGAAACTTCACTTGCCTAATAAGTGTTTGTACGAGTATTAATCCCTTTGATTTTACTACTCCTTTGTTAAATCGAATCGTATGCGTTTAGTTACTCGTATAATTAACTTCTAGCGACGGGTTAAGTTTTAGAAGTGCTTAGACTTGTTGTTTTCCTGCGGTAGAGATTCCGGTAGTACCGCTGTCTAGTATAATCCCTTAAAAGACTTCAGACGAATATTTGTCTCTAATAATAAATACCTCGCCTTTATACGAATCCTTCGTTAGGTCTTGTTATAAAAAGGCGTGTTTTATTAATTTATCGTTTAAAACTTAGATTATTTGTCGTCCGTCGACTTCCCTGTACTTTGTAAAGAATCCTTTTGGCTTATCTTTGTCCTTTTATTCCTTTGTATCCTCTGGCACTTCTTTTATTATTGTACGATTAAATTTCCTTAGGAAATCTTTGTACGAGCTTAAGAAAGCCTAAGTTGCTTCCTCGGAACTATTAAACTCGGTTATTAAGTGATTCTTGACCTTCGCTTATACGGCTTTCTGCTTTGCCTCCGGATGATTTATTGACTAGTAACCTTTCTTTTTATAAATAATATATTTCTTATTCGTACGATTATTAAAAGGGTTCTTTAGACGAAAAGTCTTCTTTTAAAACTAGTTTAATGTTATGTGATCCGGAAATCGTCGTGCCTTCTTGTAGAATTGTCTCTTTATTAAGTTATAATTATAATCGTATAAACGATTTTGTAAGTAAGTGTTAACCTCTCTCGTTTATACGGCTATAGTAATTGCAGACTATAAGTCTGCGTATAGCCCTTTAAATGTTTATACAGGCTTATATAGTACTAAATTATACTCTTTTACTCCACGACATGTGTTTAATACTTAATCGCGAAGATTATGCTTTGTCTAATATTCCCTCGATAGGCCGCGTTGCGCCGTACGAAGAGAATTAAATATAATTTCTAAGTATTTTAACCGAGACTTTTTTAGGTTTTTTATAATCGTAGAGATTAATATAATCTCTTTTTACTTAGACAAGTACTTTTACTGATTCTCTTTAGTCTTAAAGTAATTCCGAGTTATATAAATCATTATAAGGAAATCGTACGAACGTCTTATAATCTTGTCGTAATAGAAATTCGTTGCCTGTCCTTTTAGTATAATCGAGAATACTAAGTAGTACTAGTTATTTGAGATTTTAATTTTCGTATAATAGTCGAAGAAGACTTAGAGACGAATATCCAGGATATCGTACTACTTTCCGCTGTATTTCTGGCTCTCGTTATTATAAACCTTTATTAAGTCTGTTAATAACCGTAAGTTCAAGATAATTATCCGAGACTTATACGATATAGTCGGTTCCGGCGAAGGAGTTCTCGGGGTCGGTGGATTATTTTCGTACGAATGTTGTCTTAGTAGTCGTTTGACGGTTTCGTAGGCTTAGTCCCGACTTAAAAAGTTGTTGTCTAAGGCTAAATGTGGCGTAAGACTAAAACGTTCGTACGCTAAGTAGCGTTATTTAGTTGTTTGACTATTGTTTAGTAATAAAGACCTTGCTAGATTTACGTACGAAGTTCGGTTAGAACTAACCGTGTTCTCGTTTAAAACGACATAGGGCGGAGGACTTAGATATTATCTAGACGTTTAAGGCTATCGCTAAGTTATTTAAATTAGCTCTAAGAGTAAGTTCTCTGCCTCTTGAGTTCGTACGATTAGAGAATCTCTAGAATTGTCTAAAATAGCGTGTCTCGCTAGTAGTTCGCTTTGTATAGTTAAAGTCGAAGTACCTTGCCGGTTTCTGTCTTACCCTTAGGATTTCCATTAGGCATAAGTCCTTTAATTTTGATCTGTTCACTTATATAGTTCTTCCTCTTTTAAAACATCTACTAACGTTTGAGCGTACGAGATAGACCCCCTTTACTCTCGTACTTATACTCTGTGATTAAAGAGGTATATACGAAGATCTTTAATAACTTCCCGGGATCCGGTAGTAAATATATCTTCTATCTATCCTTTAAAACCTTCTTTGAATTCTTCTTAAAGTCCGTAGTCTTAAAACTCTTTTTGGCGGTATTATACGAGGGCTAAGGTAATGTGGTTATTGACTCGCTTAAGCGTTTAATACTCGTCGTTCGCGAGGTTAAAGGGTTCCCCTTATACTTCCGTATCTAATAAGTAGGTGACCTCTAGTAGTGGAATTATCGTGTCCTTTTTTATACGAAGGTTAACGAAAAGTTGTTAAGTCGTATTTGCGTTTCGTGAATCCTTAGATCGTACGAATCGTCTTCTTTTGTTGGTCGCCGACGTAGGGTCCGATTAGTTTGCCTCTCCGGTCTGTCTTTCCGATTGTCGTCGTATAAAAGTATTACTTAACTGTTTTGTGGTTATTTAACTACTGATTAGTGTTAGTATCTAACTAAGGTTCGATACCTAATATTAGGTGATAAAGAATACAACAAGTGAAGTTTAATTAAGTATATTCCGTGTGTCCCTTTCGTACGAAAGGGAAAGCTACCTTAAATATATTAAGTACTAAACCCTGTAGCTCGTATAAGTATTACTTGTACGAAACTAAGAGGTAAGGTCTGAAACCAAGCTTTATTAGGCCAGGAGAGACGACTATCTTTAGAAGCTGTCAGAGTAAGAGAATGCCCCTTGGCTAAGGCTATCCCAACAGCGAGGTAGTGTTGTAGCCTTTTACACCCTTAATCTAAGGCATATAGAAATTAAGTATATATCCCCGAGATAATTGCCGGCAAGAGTATAAGGTACAGTTATTCTAATCTAAGGTATACACAGATTTAAGGATATACCCTTACAATAAATACTAAGAAGGGCAGGATTTGAGGTGCGGTGTTCTTGATTTTGGGCATACGCAGATCTAAGTATATGCCACTAATGCAGACGCCTAGTGGGAGGTTAGGTTACGGCGGTCTTGATTTTAGGCATACACAGATTTAAGCATATGCTGTAATAAACGCGACAGGTGCAGGGAAGGAGGGTGGGAGTGGGGAGTGGGGATGCGACATTTTTGATTTAGGGCATACGCAGATTTAAGTATATGCCGCAAAGACAGATGCCGGGAAGGAGGATAGGAGTAGGGGAGCGACTTTTTTGATTTTAAGTATCTACAGATTCAAGTATACGCCGCAAAGACAGATGCCAGGAAGGAAGATAAGAGTAAAGGAGCGACTTTTTTGATTTCGGGCATTTATAGATTTAAGTATACACCCTAAAGACAAGCGAGATAGACGCCAGGAAGGAGGGTGGGAGGAGTGGGTAGGGGTGCGATATTTTTAGTTTTAGGCATATACTTAAATCTGTATATGCCCTGAGATAAGCGAGACAGACGCAAGGAAGGAGGGTGGGAGTAGGGGGTAAGGGTTACGATATTTTTAGTTTTAGGCATATACAGATTTAAGTATATGCCGTAAAGACAAGCGAGATAAGCGTCGGGAAGGGGGTGGGGATACGATATTTTTGATTTTAAGTATATGTAGATTAAGTATATGCCGTAAAGACAAGCGAGACAAGTGCCGGGAAGGAGGGTGGGAGGAGTGGGTGGGGGTGCGACATTTTTAGTTTTGGGTATATGCCGCAAAGACAAGCGAGATAAGCGTCAGGAAGGGGGTAAGGATACGACATTTTTGATTTTAGGTATATGTAGATTAAATATACACCGTAAAGAAAAACGAGACAAGTGCGAAAAAGGAAGTGGGGTAAGGGAGCGACAATTTTAATTTTAGGCATATGTAGATTTAAGTATATACTGCAAAGACAAGCGAGACAGACGCAAGGAAGGAGGGTAGGAGTAGGGAGTAGGGATACGACATTTTTAATTCAGGGCATACGCAGATTTAAGTATATGCCGCAAAGACAGACGCGGGGAAGGAGGTGGGGTGAGGGTGCGATATTTTTGATTTTGGGCATATATAGATTTAGGTATATACTGCAAAGACAAGCGAGACAGACGCGAGGAAGGAGGGTGCGAGTGGGGGGTGGGGGTGCGACATTTTTGATTTTGAGTATATATAGATTTAAGTATATACCGCCTCACGTCCTCGAGACAAGCGACGGTAGGTATCCTTTGTATAGACTTAATTCTGCGTAATATAGATTTAAGTATATACTCTTATGATAAATAAAGCCCAGGAATCCTCTAGAAGAAATCTTTTTTAAAGTATAGTTCTAGGTATACACAGATTTAAGAATATATCCCCGAAACAAGTATTGGGAGTAAGTTATATACGCAAATTTAAGCTTATACCCCTTAGAAAAGGCTCTAGGAAGTAGATAGGAGGCAGCCCTTTACGCAGACTTAGTTAAGTATATATAGTTTAAGTATATTCGCTTATAATAGCGACGCCAGCGAAATCCTCCTAAGAAGTCTTTCTCAAATGATTATAGTACAGACACTATTACTTTATTATATATACATGCTAGCCAGGTAATCCCTCCTAGTGGCTCTTCTTAATAGGCGTAGTTTACTTATATCCGCCTAATTGACTTTACTCACTAACCACCTGAGTTCAAGGGGAAGTAAAATTTAGCTTTCGTTAGATCTGCCCGTAAAAGGAGACAGATATAAATATATATACTAAAAGCATCTCAAGGTCTCCCATTATGCCAGGGAATTTGTAGTCTAGATAAGTATTCTAATACTAGTTGATAGAGACCGCCAGAGCAGCCGAATAGTATACTGTTGACTTGCTCTAGCGCGGTTCTAGGATCGATGTTACGAGCTTCATCACATTGTGGAGAATAAGAGTTTGTTCTTGGTGACTACGTTAGCACGAACTATTATCCCATGATTTAAGGTGTCCGCCTTTCTACTTAAACTTACCTAAGATTAAGTTAGAGTATACCCGGCGCGAGAACTATCTCCTCGTAGGCTATTCCTTGCGTCGCTTTATACTGAGGGCATATACTTAAATTAGTATATATCTAAACTGTGTCTAAAAGGGAGGCAATACCTACCCTCCTCTCGGCGCTCGTTCCGGAGTATATCCTTAAATTTATATATATATATAATTTAAACTACACAAAATACCTCTTACCTTTCTCTTAGTGCTTCTCTCGAGAGTACATACTAATATTAGCGTGTGATTAAAAGTGAAACTTACATATATTAAAAGTTAAGTCTATAAAAACGGCCCCTCGCCGTCGCTTATTTTAAGGGTATATACTTAAATCTACGTATACTTATAAATGAAACTTATATATACTTAAAGTAGACTTTATAGAAATAGCTCCCCGCTGTCGCTTCTTTAGGGGCATATACTTAGATCTACGCGCGCCGAAAACCAAGTCTTAAGAAAGGGTAAGTAGTACCCCACCCTCTATTCTAAGGCTATATCCTTGAATCTACGTATATATAAACCTTAAATCTGCGTAGGCCTAAAATTTCCCCTGTATAACTAATCACGACAGTATAATACGGCTTACGCTCAGTTTCTATACTCCTAAAATTAAGTCTGCGTAAAAGGATCCTACTACTGTCGCTTGTCTCGGGGTATATTCTTAAACTTACACGTGAAGATACCCCCTGTACCGTTTATTAGGGGTATATATATTTATATTTTTATATACTTTTTTATAAAGTCTATACTTTGACTTAAATATACTTGAAATTAATTCTATAAATAAACACAGTCTCAACTTCGTATACTAAGAATTCTTACTTAAAAAATCATTTCAGTATACGTAAAATTAAGCGTACGTCGTTATTATATATAAGGCTAAGTATAAATTCTAGCGATAATACTAAGGGAAGTCCTTTCTTATACACTTTAGTTAAAGGATATATAAGTTTAAGTATAGTCTCTTAAGGCAAATAACGCTGAGGAATTCCTTTCTTATAAGAATTCAAGTATATGCCCTTATAGTAAAGGATAAGACGGACGGAATTCCTTTGTAAACTAACCTTGTACTATATAACTACAAATTTAAGAGGAATAACATGACTAATAGTACGTTATTACTAGTAATATAGTACTTACTAAATAATATTTTACTAGTTCTATTTTTAAATAAGTAGAATTTATTAATTACTCTTTAGTAATGAGAAGTGTAAAGAGAGCTATACGCTTGATAATGATTACAGAAGCTAAATCACGAGACTATTTGATATAGAAGGCTTTATTATATATATAGGCCACTGACTTGGGATTGTAAAATAACACGAGGTATCACACAGCTATTAATACTCCTAAGACATAACTCTCTATAGACTTCTCTTCTTATTCACATCTTTTGTCTAACGTTATATACTCTTATAAAGAGAATTACATTAACTAAGCCGACTAGTTCAAAAAGTCGAATATTTAGTCTAAGTAAGTAGAAGTAATAAAAAATACTTTTCTCCCCGTTTTATTAATCGTCTAACTAAAGAAATATTTTCGATAGACATTTCCTATTGCCTGACACTAATCGGCTTAAGCTCACTTAATTCCCCTAGCTTAACTTAGGTCCCTTCTTTAAAAAATTAATAACTTTCAAAGAAGTTCACTAA
The DNA here is from genome assembly GCA_021432625.1 of Leptodontidium sp. 2 PMI_412. Taxonomy (NCBI): domain Eukaryota; kingdom Fungi; phylum Ascomycota; class Leotiomycetes; order Helotiales; family Leptodontidiaceae; genus Leptodontidium; species Leptodontidium sp. 2 PMI_412. The sequence goes on from MU270423.1 coordinate 170,137, forward strand.
ATTGCCTTTAATAAAACCCTATATCCTAAGATCTACTAAGTATATACTTGTATTCTTAATATATAAGAAAGGTAAATGCTTGGGTTCGTCGACAAAAATTAGCTTTTATAGCTCGTTAAACTACTTTAAGAACGTAGTAAGGCCCTAGAAGTAATATACTCTCATCTTAACTATAAAGGTTTATACCGATCGAAAAGCTGTGCCGAGGACGCTTACTACCTTGTCGATATTTATATACTCCTTAAGAAGATCTAGGAAGATAGTGTCTCGAGACTAGTCGATATATATAGAGGAGAAATCCTTATTAGAGAAGCTGACTATCTTATATCCTCTTGAAGCTTCTCTTCGAGACTCTTGACATACGCCTCAAATTATAATCGACTCTGTTTAGATTTCTACCTCGCTAGTAAAGTTTTTTAGGTCTAGTTCTAGGGTAATAATGATTAAACGGCAGGGTATAACTATATTCTAGATTTTAAGTCGTAGTTCGAGGGGAAGTTTTCGAAACCCGAGAAACACTAGCAGCGTATAAGCGTTAATGTTAGTACTTATAAAACAATCACAGGTTTCGCTTAAGAGAAGTAGTAAGTTACGTCTCACAGATGGCGGCTGTCCACTAGATAGGCTGTCTGCGGATAGTAATAATATTTTTTAAATAAGCTTACGAATTTACGTAAATTAAAACAAGTGTTTATATAATTAACTTAAGATAAAGCGTACTTTAGATACTAAAGATATATTACTAGAGATATCCGGGTCAAGAAGAAGTATTAAGTAGTATTTTGCTTACTTTAGTTTATTAAGGAGATCTTAGGGCAGCCTTCTTATTTAAAGTAGATGCCTAAATATTTATTTAATAAAAAAGCTCACAGTAATCCAAGGCTTTACTTAAGCGAACCCCTTATTTAAGCGAGGTCCCGTTTCTTAATTAAGGCAACGCCTCTTTAACTATAAAGGACGAAAACTTTCTAGTAAAGTACACATTAGACTTATTCTATACTCGGAGGGTAGACTAGTGGCGAATGAGCTGGCACTTAATATTTAATCGAAGCCCCTATTATAGCGTATTTAAAGTACTATAAATTCTCGCGATTTAGGTTGTTTTCAGGGAGGTTGACTAAGTCATATAATCTCTAACTTTATATATCTCTTTCACGTAGAACAAATGGGTCGACGGCAGTAGCGTTGTTACGACCTACGATGCGCCTCGTATTCTAACCGACACAGGCTCGTAGCATCGCTGGCTATGCGACGGCGCTAAGCCTAATAGGGAAGACTAAGAGGCGAGCCTGCGACATATTAACGTGAATAGCACTCGACTACGCTAGGCCCTATTAGGAGGGTCCTTTATGTATTTATACTCGAGCCCCCCCTTATAAAGAGCTCTCCTTTCCTCCTTGTCTTTTCTTCTCGATTCTGAGCGTAGCCTTAAGTCTAAATATAAAGCTTAAGTTAACTCGCCGTATTAACCTTTAGCTAGCCGTAATATAAGAAAAGACTTACACCTCTTCGTTATAAAGCGTTATATCTTACTTAGTCTTGCGCCTTATCGACTTACCCTTATAGTAAGTCAATAACGAGCTTCAATACCTTGGCCTATTTGACAGATAAGTACCTCTCTGCCCTCGTAGTAGACTATCCTAGAGAAAGCTAGATATTCTCCCACGGTTAACTTACTTTACTGTAACTTGACGCGCGCCCCTGTTTTAAACGTATATTTAATTAATAAATTAATTAATAACCTCAAACACCCCTTAACCCCACCTTACTACTTTTACTGACTTCTCCCCCTCGTCAGCGAAGCTTTAGAGAAAGAAGCGCCCCTGTACGGCTAGGCTTTATTGATACCCTCATCTCGTCAGTCGAGACTTTTTCAGAAGAGCCAGAGAGCTTTAACGGATTCGACTTAGACTCGGAGGACAAACCCCAGAGCTTTTTCGACGCATCGCCGGAGCCTACTGACATAAAAGGCCTTACCCCCGCTTAATAAGCTAGAGTAGATTAGCTAATTAAGGACTTCGTGAGCTCTACTGTCGCCGCCGCTATCACGTAGGCCCTTACTTAATATGCTATCAATAACCCTCGCTAAGAGACTAGCACTTCCTCTCCTTTTAACCGATTAGTGCGAGCTCTTACGGCGGACTTCCAGCCTACCGCCGACTATTACTTCCCTAAGTTAAACCCTACTATCCTTGCCGTTAAGCCTAATAAGGTCAAGTACCCCCGTACCCCCTTTAGTAATTATAAAGGCGAAATTAAATACGACGCTTAGAAGATAAATATAAAGCTTTTTATTTAAAAGTACTTAAGTAACTTCCTTACTAGTAAATCGCAGGTTTATACTTACTTTAAGTATATAAAGGGAGAGGCTAAGACTATTATCCTTTAACGAATAAACCCCGACTTTGCTAGAGACTTTAACGAAGCCGCCGACGTCTTAAAGGCCCTAAACTAACGTTTCTTTGACTATAACCGAGTACAAGTGGTTAAGCTTAAGTACAACTAATTACAAATAAGTAATATAACTTATAACGAATTCTGTACGAAGTTTACGACGTACGCGGCTACTAGAAAAATCTCACCTGACCGCTAGTTCGATGACATATGTGAGAAAGTCTCAGATAAGCTTAAGTATAATATCCGAATTAAGAAGTATAAATTCGCCGGAGATTATATAGCTCTTAACAAGTTCTTAGCCGTCTTAGATCGCGAGTTATAAAATATCGCTACTAGACGAGCTAATAGACGTACTACTACTACTGTCCGCGAAGCCCCTCGAGTCTCCTTTAATAATATTAATATTAACGACTCGCGCGGCATCTTAAAGAAGAATAGCTAGCGTTCGACTTCACTTACCCCTACTACTCACGTATAAAGACTACCGACTCTAAGACAGTCGTTAGATGTCCGCTAGCGTACGCCCTCCCCTTCGCCTGTCTTGCGCCGACTTAAGTCCCCTGTACCTCCTCTTACACTTAAGGACGTCTCTTCTAACACCTGTCTCTATTGTAGTAAGACCGGCCATTAGGCTAACGACTGCCCTAAGCGCCGTAGAGACTAAGCTCTCGATAAGTCGATTTCCTAGTTAATTGTCGGCGAGAATCTAGAAACTAACGAGCTCTTAAAAAACTCTTAGGCCGTGGCAAAAACTCACACTTTAATATAAGCTACAACTTATAAAAGGACTTAATATTTGATTTTTATACTCTTATTAAAAGACGATAATTCTTAATTAATATTAAACTAAGAAGGAATAAATTCTTTACTAAGACACTTATATATATTAATAGCGGAGTTAATATTTTTAGTACTATTAAAACCTCTTTCGTATACTAACTCGTTAAGTAATTTAATATCTCTTTTATATCCCTCCCTCAACTAATTATCTTAATTAATTATAATAATAAGAAAGGCAAGCTAATTAATACAGCCGTCTTATTTACCTTAATAATTAACCGCCAGTGAATTAACTTCCCCTTTCTAGTGACTAACCTAAGAAACACTGACGTCTTAATTAATCAGAAGTTCCTTAAGTATTACGACTTAAAGTAGTTATATATAAAGAACCGTAATTGGCTAAAATAGTCATTAAATATACCTGTTTAGCCGTACTTTAACTAGCGAGTCTTCGTCGATATTAACTGTCTTGACAAGTTAATCGTTAAGTCTTATTAACTTAACACGGAATAAAGGAATACCTTTATAGACATAAATAACTACCGCCAGAGACAAGCTAGGCTTGCGGCGCTCGACAATTCCCTTAAAATAAAAGCCCTCGTCTAACTTACCGCTAACGTCTCGCTAACTTGACCCTCGAGCTTTACTAGAGAAGTCAAAGAGCGCTTACGAGCTATAAAAGAGCAATTAAACCCTTCGACATCCCGTGATCTAAGATCACTACTTAAAGACAAGAGAACTCATAAAGCTTTTCTAGCGAATTACTAAACGAAGGCGCTTACTATAAAAATCTTTCTTATATTAGTAGTAGCAATATTTACGACGTACCTCCGACTTAAAAGGGCTAAGAAGAATAAAGTATAAACCTTCGTGACATTAGTACTTAAGATTAACTAAGAACTAACTCGTCGCCGGCAAGAGGCCTTAAACTAACTAAGCGTCAAACTCACATCGATAAATAAAGACTTGACCCTAGAGGAGGCCTTAGAGGCTAAGTACACGTAAGATAATAAGATAATAAGTAAGAAGCTCCTAGTAAAGTATTAAGAGTATACTTTTCTCTTCTCCCGGCGAGCCTTTGACGAGCTACTAGCGCATCGCCAAGGTATAAACCACCAAATCGAGCTTATTAAGGAGAACGACTTGTCCTTTAAGCTTCTCCGGCGTATAACTAAAGAATAACTATTAGAGACTAAGTAGTATATTATTAATAACTTATACAAAGGCTTTATTAAGCCCTTTAGTACACCTTACGCGGCCCTTATTCTTTTCGCCAAGAAAGCCGATAGTAGTCTCCGGCTATACGTCGACTACCGGAAGCTGAATGCCCTATTAAAGAAGGACCTATACTTAATCCCTCTAATCGATGAGATAATGGCTCGTATTTATAAGGCAAAGGTTTTCATAAAGCTTGATATTTAATAAGCTTTTTATTACATTTATATATTCCTTGAGAGCGAAGATTATACGATTTTCCGCACTTAATATAGCACGTATAAGTACAAGGTCCTTCCCTTTAGCCTTACTAATAGTCCGGCGACTTTCTAGCGATTCGTTAACGATATCCTTATAAAGTACCTCGACGACTTCTACGCGGCTTATATAGACGATATCCTTATATATTCGTTTACTCTAGAGGAACATAAGGTCTACGTTAAGAAAGTTATAATAATATTATAAGTACACGGACTTTAAGCTAATATTAAGAAGTCTAAGTTTAGTGTATAAAAGACTAAGTTCTTAGGATTTGTTATTAGAGTTAATAGCGTGGAAGTAGACCTAAAGAAGATTAGTGTGATTAAAGACTAGTAATACACTAATAATATATAAGGTATATAAAATTACTTTAGCTTTTGTAACTTTTATTATTAGTTTATTAAAAACTATAGTCGTATTACACGTCCTCTCACGATACTCACTAGAAAGGACGTTCCCTTTGTCTTTGACAACGCTTATAAAAACGCATAAGAGACTCTTTAGGAAGCCCTCTAATCTACGCCAGTTCTTCGCCACTACGACCTTACTAAGTAAACGCGGCTAGAGACTAATTCCTTAGATAAAGTCGTCGCTAAAGTTCTATCCTAACTTCAAGAGGACGACACTTTTTACCTTATAAGATACTTTTTTAAGACTATAATAGACCCCGAGCTTAATTACTTAATCTACGATAAAGAGATACTAGCGATTTTCTAGTTATTTAAGTAATATCGCCTAGAGCTCTTAAGTGCCTAGAAAAATGTCCTTGTTTATATAGACTATTAAGCCTTAAAGTACTTTATAACTACTAAGGACCTTACGGCTAAGTAGGCTCGATAGGCTAAGTTCTTTGCGGATTTTTATTTCACAATTATATATTATACCGGGACGACTAATACTTTAGCTAATGCCTTGTCTTGACGGGATTAAGACTTCACGGCTACGGAGGCACATAAGCGGGCCATCCGCAGCTAACAGTTAATTCCGACCGACAAAATTAACCCGCGAGTCGCTAGCGACCTCTAGCTCTCCGCCGTCGATCCCATAGACGCTTATATTAAAGTCGTAGAGACGATACCCTTGGCACCAGTAGACGCCATGATCCCAGATCGCGATATTAAGCCACGTGACGACCCAGAGACAGAGCCAGAGCTAGAGTCGAATACGGGAGTACTAATCGACCTGGAGACGCCTACCGCGGAGGAACTAGACCTTAACTCTATAATAGTATATAACATCGCGGAATACGACGTTATTAATTAAGTGCTCTTAACTAATAAGTCGTCTCCCTCGCTAGAGCTTCTCTAATAAAAAGCTAAGGAATAGTCGCTAAATTACGAGTTAATAAACAATAAGTTACTTTTCTAAGGCCGCCTAGAAGTGCCCTTAAAGCCGCCGGAGCTTCGCACGACACTTATTCGCTATATATATTCCTAACCTTTAATAGTATACGCGGGGATTAGAAAGATAAAGGCATTACTAAGTCGTAAATACCACTGGAATAGCCTTACTACGGACATAGCTTAATACGTAGCAAACTATAATTGCTCTCGACAGAAAGCCCGTAGGGATAAGACCCTTAGCTTCTTACACCCCTTACTAATCCCCGCTCGGCTATATTAATACTTAACGATAGATTTTACTAAACTTCTAATTAATAAGAAGGGCTATAACTTTGCTATAATTATTGTTGACCGCTTGTCTAAGAAACTAGTTTTAATACCTTATAATAATACAATTACGGCGAAATACATAGTTATCCTCTTCCTCGTCTATTAGACTTGATACTTCGGTATGCCGGACTCTATTGTCTCGGACCGAGGACCCCAGTTCGTCTCCTCCTTTTAGAAAGAGTATTGTCGTATCCTCAGGACTAAGGTAAAACTTACGACGGCGTATAACCTGAACGTCGACGGCTAAATAGAGGCTATAAACTAATATATTAAGTAGCGGCTTCGTCCCTTTTATTACTATTACTAAGATAATTAAAGTGACCTCTTACTAATTATAAATATTACTTAACTAATATTACCGCACGAGTCCTTAAGCCGCTTGTCCCCTTTCTAGCTACTCAACGGCGTTAAGCCAAGGATTTCTTAGGACTTAGTTAACCTAAAGCCGCCGGCTACAGCAATAGAGAAACTCAACTGCGAGGAGGCTCTATAAGTAGCTCTATAAATAAAGGAGGTTACAGAAGTTATATAGTCGTCCTTAAAGGATTAATAAGAGAAAATAGAACGACTGGCGAACCGTGGGCGACGCGCCGTCAATTAAGACGTTAGCGACTTAATACTAGTCGACACTCGGAACTAGAACGTTAACCGACCTTTAAAGAAGCTGTTTAATAAGTAGTACGGCCTTATTAAGGTAATCGCTAAGGAAGGAGAGAGTTAAAGAGTTGAGCTACTAGAGGACTAATCAATTTACCCCGTCTTTTACTTACACTCGCTCCGTAAGTACGTCAATAACTCCTTATTAGGACAAGCTAAAGCTACGCCGGTACCTATCTAGCTACTACTTAAGCAAGATAAGTAGGAAATTGAAGGCATCCTTAGCTCTAAGTTTATATGAAATAAGCTATTTTATTATATTAAGTGGCTAAGCGCTAACAAAGACCTAGAGTAGTACTTATACTCAGATACTATAATAACTCCGTATATAATCAAACGGTTCCACTTAAAGTATCCTAACGCCAAGGGCCTACTAAGAGCTCTCCCAAAGTGGCTAGAGGCTTATAACGCTAGTATCGACGACTACAACGACCTAGAGGACAATACAGTTATAACTATAACTACGCGGACGCAGTTTTTTAGGAAGGGGGGGGTAATATTACGACCTACGATGCGCCTCGTATTCTAATTAACACAGGCTCGTAATATCGCTAGCTATGCGACGGCGCTAAGCCCAATAGGGAAGACTAAGAGGCGAGCCTGCGACATATTGACGTGAATGGCACTCGACTACGCTAAGCCCTATTAAGAGGGTCCTTTATGTATTTATACTCGAGCCCCCCCTTACAGAGAGCTCTTTTTTCCTCCTTGTCTTTTCTTCTCGATTCTAAGCGTAGCCTTAGGTCCAAATACAAAGCTTGAGTCAACTCGCCGTATCAACCTTTGGCCAGCCGTAACAAGCGTTATATTAAGATATAAATAAATTTTTTAAATTAATAATAATTCATAAATCTTACCCTTCCGTCGATTGCCTCTAAGAATAAATGTACTCCCTATGAAACTCTAAGCTTCTTACTTCCCTTTATTATACTTAAATCCGATATAGGCAATTATTACGATTCTAACGAGCCACTTAAGTTATTCTTTTTAAATATTGTTCTGTAAAAGTCTATATTAAAACGTATTAATAGAAATATAAGACTGTCTTAGTTAAAAAGATACTCACTTAAAGGAGCTCCTCTATTAAGGTAGTAGATATTGTGGCCGCAAGAAAGTCGACCGTATCACTATTAGAAGGGTACTTACTAAAGTCTTCTAAGCTAATAGTACTATCGTTTTTATAATATTTCTATATTAGTTTTATTGCGATATAGCCTATCGCTTTCATGTCCGCCAGGCGTGTTTGGCTTAATGTAATGTCGCGGTAATCCTCTTAATAGGTTACAATAGGGTAAGTACAAATATATTAGAGCTTTATTAGTCTTTATCTTACTAATTTTAATAACTCCTTAGGGGGAAAGTAGGACGTTAGAGTAATTTAGGGAGTTATATTCTAGGTTTACCTCTCGAGATACGCTACGGCTTCCAGGATCTATATACATTAATAAAGCCTAGGGAGTACTCTTCGGAAACTCACCTGAAAAAGGATAGCTACTAGCTCGTATATCCTGAGGTAAGGTGGAGATGCCGTAATATGTACTAGTAAGACAGATATATAGTCAAATACCGCATAATACGAGTTTTCAAAGCTAAACTGTTATATTATAGAGAGAAAATTAACGTAACGAATTCTTTATAATATTTGTAGTTTTAAAGTCATGTTTAAGCCCGAGAACCTCTTCACAATGAAAGAATTTCGTCTATTACTTCTATCGGACACGATAATAATAAACTCACTAAGATCTAATTCGTAGTCGTTCTAAAGGCTGTTCTATAGTAACTCGTAATTGACACTAAAATCAAGTACGCTAATACCTTGTTCGACTACCTAGACAATAGCAAGATCTTTACGGCTAGATTTAGTAAGGGTTATATTTTCAGTTACTGTCTTAGTCTTCTAGCGCTTTATAATAGTAGATCTTTATTTAATAGGCGCCTTTAGTCTCTTTTTATTTAGTGTGGCATATCTACTAGAGACTGCGATTGTAGGGCTAGACAAGCTAGATAGAATAAGTGAGGGAGGTAACGAACTAGACTCTAGAATATAATTTATTTTAAATTTAGTATTTCGATCAAGACTGTCGGATTCTATTTTCTTTTATATAAATAGTACAACGGGTTACTTTCAATTCAGCTTTAGATTGTAATAAGGCCTCAAAGTTTACTCGAGGAAGGTCTATGATATACTAGTAAGGTTATAAATTTAGTAAGATACTAAGTTTTATATATACTAAATACTAAATACTACTATAATCAATTTATACTAGATAATGATTCTACTATATACTTAATATAGTTATATGAAAAACACTGTTGTGCCAAATATTATTTGCTTTTACTTTATAGTGTTACTTTTTCTTACTACATAATTTATACTAGACTTCAAAAGTATGTTCAAGCAGACGTCCTTAGTAGACGAAGCTATTTAGTACGGACTAAACTCTCAAAAATAGACACGCAAGTTTAAGTATATACTTCTAATTAAACTAACGCCAGGAGAGCTTCTTTTATATTAAGTTATCATAAACTTATGTAATCTTAAACACATGCCCCTTTAGTAAGTAAAACGCTTGTGTTTAAACATTTTTGTAAGTATATGTCTTATAAAGGTATAATAGTATAGAAATTTCTTTATAATAAACGAATTCCTTTTATATAAACTAATCTAAAGTATATGCAAATTTAAGTATAAGTATTTTAGAGTAAAGTCAGGGAAATCTGTTATTAAAAACTTAGTCTTAACTTTACGTAAATGTAGGTATGTAACTGTTTAGGAAAGGGAGTTTAAGTATCCGTAAATATATATATATATATATTACTGAAATTGCCGTATAATAAATCTGCCCGACACTTAGTTTTACCCTATATATTATATTATGTGCCGAAATTTGTTATATACTTTATTATATACTTAGATTGTCGAAGAAATAAATTTAAATATATGTAGATTTAGTTATATGCCCTTATAACGTATATATAGAGAAAAGTTTAAAACTTTAGAAGAATTAAGTATATTAACAAAGTCGTAATATAAGTATATTATCTCTAGCCCTAAAGGGTAGCTTCTTATTTATGTCTTGTGTTATAGGAGTAAGACTCTTCAGAGCTCCTGGGACTAGAACTCTCTAAGGAGCGGTATCTTAAGACCGAAACTCTCTAAGGAGCGCTATACTCTTAGGAGTATTCTCTTAGATATAATAGCGCCCTAAGAGACAATTCCTAAGAGGGCCATTCTCCTGTGAGCCGCCTCCTTTACGGCACTACCTCCTAGGAACATTCTCTTAGTAAAGTCTCTCTCCTGGGATTAATAATCTTCTTAAAGATTTCTCTTAGTAGTTTTATTCGCCGAGTATTTATACTAAATTATACTAAAGTCGTGGCTTATGTTGACGCTATGACTTATTATAAAGGGCTCTAGTGATATTAGTATGACTTATATAGAGGTATTCCTGTCAATAGAACCATAATTCACTTGGTTCGTATATTTTTGACTGTAAAATCATTTATTATTTATATTAGTATAAAAAACCTTGTGATTAAATTAATTTTATATTATATACCTAATAATATTAAGAACTATAAATAATTGACCTTATTTCCCTCTATAGTCCCTTGTCCGCCGAAGCCTAAGGACTCGATTACTTAGGCTAGTAATCTAGTTCTACTAAGCTCACGCTTATTTATATATGGCCTTATATTAGAGCTCGTATTTAATCTCTAATATCGTCGTTACTAGATACTTTATTTCGTTAACTTTATACTAATAAAACTATAAGGCTACTTACCTATTACTAGTATCTTACTATCTCTTATAGTGTCCTTTACTTTCCCGGACTTAATAAGTTATAGTTCGCGTAATTTTTCTGATTCCTAAGTCTCTATTTTATTTACATCTTGACTTATTATCTATTTCTTAGGTTACTTTATATTTTCCCCTAATACTTCTTCTAGGAAGATACATAATAAGGGTATAAGGCCTAAATATACAATCGCGCGTTCCTTAAAAGGGATTATTATATTGTGAGACTTTAAATAAATCGTAATAAAAAGGATCTAGCCTAAGTATATATTAATTAAATCTACTACTAGAGAAATAAGGTTACGTACACGTCTATTGTCTAATTTGTCCTCGTCTAAAGTATTATTTAAAAAAGATATAGCTCTAATACTGTGGTGGGGAAGACTCTAGTAGCTCCTTTGTCACTTGACTAGATAAGCTCTTTCTATATAAAAGAGCTCAACACTTGAAATTAACTCAAGAACTAAGAACGTTTATAGATATTTATTAAATATACTTTTTTCTCCTTTACTCCCTTAAGGTTTTATACTCTTTAGATATACGTTATTTTTAGATTTAATTAATCCGCGATTTCTTACGCTTAGAATCTCTCCCGTACCTTACTATATATTACCTCTCTTATTGTGTAGTTTATTGGGCTTTATCCCTCTCATATATTTTTAGTGACTGACGTAGGGAGTGAGTTTAGTACGAGGAAATAGAACTAGGTAAGTTATGCAGAAAGGGCCCTTTATGTTAATCACAAGTGTTTAGGGAGAATCAAGAAACAATAACTACTTGAATTAAGGGACTTATTTAGTTAATAACTCCTCAGCCTTCGAAAGCAAAAACAGTAAATATAAAGGCACAAGTATATAATAGAGAGAGTAAAGAGACACGAGGGAAGCAAGTGAACTTTCATAATACGTAGGGACACTTAGAGTACTAGAAAATCTCTTCTCTCTTAACTCGAGGCTTAGTACCTGCTATTCCGAAGACTTGTGCTCTACTATTTTATAATACTTTCTATAGTAATATAAGGCCCTATAGTATTAAACCGCTAAAGCCTAATATTATAAGGTACCGAGATTACTATATAAGAAGTTAACTAAAGTATTATAAGTCGTGCTCTTTAGTTCGTTAACTAAAGGCCGAAGTCTTACTTAGAGATTCGGCGGAAGTGTGTTCTAGGCTAGTCTAGAACTAGGCCTTAGTTATCTTTTTAGCGTTATTTAATTTCCATTTACCCCCTATTTATTAATTTGAACCCTCTATAATTTCGGCGTATAGGGCCTAAGGCCTAGGCTAAGACCTTACTAGAAGAGCCTATTATTTAGCCCTTCGCTTAAGGAGGCGAGGCCCTGAATTCTTGTTTCTAGGGGGACGTTTCTTTACTTTCTTTATATAATAATATAACACTTATATATATTAAATCTTTTGTTACTTTTATTACTTTTAATTAAACGACTATATATATTCTTTTAAAACCTTAAATTACATTTAACTTACTAATAATGTCTAGCTATAGTAAACTAAATAACGCTAATAATTAGAAGGGGGCTCCTTTTACTAACACCCTAGGACTTACTACTAAAAGTAACTTTAGGACGGTTATAGGCGTTAGGCCTAGAGCTTCTAATAATTTAGGGACCTTTAATAGGGGCTTTACCCCTAATGACAATAACACTTTCTAAGGCTTACTAGACAATAAGAAAGGGAAAGGGAAAGGCAAAGGGAAGGGGTCTAGTGATACCGGACCTAATAACTCAGCTCCTCTTACTAATACTGTCGAACCTGCCGCTCTTAACTTAACCGCGGGCATTACTATAAATGATCTTAAGAATATTAAAGTCTACATTAATTAACTAATACTAATCCTTAGATCTCCGAATACTCTTATTTTCAACAGTATTAACGTTAGCACTTACTTCTAGACCCTTAATAAATACTTCACAAGTTATATAATTACTAACGACTAAGAGAAAAAGGAATAAGTAGTCGACTATATAACCCCTTTTTAAGCGTGGAATATTTGGAAGCTCCCTAGCTTTAAAACTAGAATATACGCTAGCCTTAAGAGGGAAGTAAAGTAAGACTATTAGGCCGACGACAGTAAATATTATTTATATATAAATACTTACTTAGACTTATTAGAGTAGGATTTTAAGGATACTTAAATTAACGGCTAACCTTCCTTAAACTAATGCCGGAAGTTCTTTAGGGCCTTTAGAGAGGTAGCCCTAAACTACGTCGACCGAGGCAATCTCACTAAGAAGCAAGCGTCGACTCGATTTATGCTTACACTCCCCTGAAGCCTTCAGAATAAGGCTATATAAGCTGCCTTTAAGAATAGAGAGTCGTTAAAAGACCTTAAGACGGATGCGTTCGACGACATTTATAGCGCTATTAAAGCTTAACTTAATTCGGAACGAGACTTATATATTATTATAAAAGAGTAGGGCATTATAAACTACTAATAGATATAAGTAAGTCGGCCTAATATCTTCGCTGAGACGTGTAATCACTAGAAGGAGAGGGTTTAGCCTGCGTCTATGGCTATATAAGGCCAGTCGACCTAAGTACTACTATCACAGTACTTAAACTTCCTGGGCTATAAAAATAACGCCTTAAGTAAAGAGATTCGCAAGGCCTTTAAGAGATAAGATAAAGAAGCTATAACTAACTTAGACTTTATGTTTCTTTTAACTTTATAAAAGATCGCTAGAGACCTTGAGAGTACTATAGACAAAGACTTAAAGAACGTTTATAACAGTCTAAAGTATATAAAGATCCTTATAATAGTAATTAAGAGAGCCACAAACACTAAATACACGGCCGAGATAAATATCTTACGATTTACTAAAGAGGCTTAAGAGGTAGCTAGCGTCAGCTATAGGACTAGTCATCTTAACTCTATTACTTATAATAAGAAGGCAAGAGATAATTATAAGTGCTAGTAATATATAAATCGTTAGGAGCCTAAGATAAGACCTTAAGCACGACATAAGTTCATAAATTAATGTTTTAATTACAAGAAGTTTATAAGTCTTAGAGTAATTTATAAAGTAAAGGATAATGGCTATATTTATATAAGACCTTAAGAAGAAGGGAAAAAGTCGTACCTTATATAGTTTCTTACTAATAAGAGACTTAAGCGAGAATATATCCTTTCTCGTGTATTAAATAATTAGTACTCTCTTGATCTTGAACGAAGAGTATAAGCGGTCAAGGAGTTATTAGTATCGTAGTTAGAAGCGGCACTAGCAAGAGAGAAGGGAGTAACTTCTGTAATTAATTACATTAAATTCATTAATAAGCTTATTAACGCTAATAAGTCTATTATCTTATAGTAGTAAGACTGTTCTGAAGAGTAAATCGTTTAAGTCCAAGCTCTCTTGTCTAATACGAAGGACAGCTCTGATTCCGAGGCAATAGTTGCCCCTATCGAGACTAGAGCCCGAAAGAAGGCCCTAGCATTTGAGCTATATAAGGGATTCGACAAGTTGTAAGACAAAATCAAAGCTCAAGCCTTATATAACAAACCGAAAGTTCCTTTAGATATTAGAGACACTATGTAATTTACTAAAGTCATAGATGTAGACAGTCCTAAAGAAGTAAGGAAGACCCCTCAGTAGATCCTAGCTAGGAATAAGTCTAAGATCTCTAATATAGTCTTTAAACTTATTATACTAACCGTATCTAGGGCATTAACTCAGAATACTATAACTAATTCTTCGGCGAAGAGGCGCACCGCGAAGCCTGAACTAACTGTGGTCCCCTCTAGAATCCTTAGACTTATCACGCGATTAACGTCTTCTCGGAACCCTCGTATATAAGAAGTATTAGACTAGAACGGCTATAGGCTCGACAAGGTCCTTAATAAGCTACTGTCTTTATAAGAATTGCCTAGTAACCTTACGTTAAGGGAGATAATAGTGTTCATTGACTCTCCTAGAGCTTCTCGAACGCCCGGTAGTGTAATTGATCGACAAATGTAAAGGGAGTATATTACTAACGTTAAAGTTATTACTTTTAAAGACGACTATAGCCTTAATAAAGAAGAGGTTATTATATTACAGAGACTATTACTTGATTCTTTATGTACTTTCCTAAAGCTTACGCTATACGCGGATTAATTAGACGAGTACCCCTTAATAAAGCGAGACAACATTAGAATAAAGAAGGTCCTTAATTAGCTCCTAAGGAGAATAGAATAAAAAAAAAGGGTCTAAGTATACTCTAAGGTCCTTAGGAATCTCCTTACTTTAAAATTTCAGGCTTATTAGCGGTAGTTCTAGAATAGTGTCTCTATAATATAAGAGTCAATAATTAAGAAGTCAATAGTATAGCTACTACTTAGTGTTATCTTATTATTTAGGCTAGTCCTAGTACTTTTCCTTAGTATATTATTAGTATATAAAGACCTAGTGTTAGAACTTCTTCACTTAGTGCCTTCTACGTCACTTAGAACGATGCGGCGAAGTGTTCGACTAACAAGAAACACTAGCTTTTGTATTAAGATAAAGGCTATAAGTGGCTTCACGGAAATAAGCAACTCGTTTTACTCGCTAGCGCTAAAGGTAGTAGTTACGATGCCTAGCCGCTCTAAGGTTAGCGATATTAGGGCTACACTCGACATAGGGGCTAAAGTTAGTTATATAACTCTTAAAGTAACTAATCTCTTAGAACTGCCGATAATAAGAAGTTAAACGATAGCCTTAAAGACAATTACTAGTATTAAGTCTCGTTTTGTTAGATTTACTAATAACGTCACTGTTATTATAAGTAACTATGTAATTAATAACCGGTTTTATATTATAAATAGCCTTAAAGTTAAGGTTATCCTTAGTTTTCTATTCTTTCGTAAAACTAAAGTTACTTTCTATTACTTAAGAGATTACGACGGAAGTATTATACTCACTTCTTTGTGGGATTAATGCTCTAGTCTTATTACTATAATCAGGACTAACAATACTACTAAGGAAGTAAAGGATATTAAGGCACTATGTAAAGAAAATAAAGTAAGGCTAATTTACTCTAAAGATTTAAAATCTGAAATTAGTTATAAAGAGGAAGACTTCTCGGGAAATAATTAACTGACTGTTATTTAAGCGCTATAGTTAGTACACTCAAATACTCGGACATCCCGACATTATCAGGATTAAGAGAAGGAGTTTTTAAAGGGAGAAACAGTTAACCTTGTCGTCCTCGCCTTTTATTACGAGACTAAGAACTTGCGAGTCTCAAAGGGATAGCGTATATTAAGTACATAAAGAGAGAATTCTATATGTTAAAATCAGTGATTAGAGACTTTCTACTTAGGGCACTCCTTAACTTGTATCGAGAGGAACCCCTAGTCTCTAAGCCCTTGTTTAGGGGAGTATTTAACGACGATTCCTTGTCTCTGGCTAGCCCAACGTTCAAATAGACTACTAACTACGACGAGCTTCTAATTAAGTCACCGTTTAGAGAAACGCAAAATATAATAGCGCGAGTAAGAACTATATATAAGTCAAAGGCTAAAAAAGTCCTGCCCGTTGATTTAGCTGACCCGAAAGGCGACCCCCTTAGTAGGAGGAAAGACTAGTACGAGCGTGTACGAGAACAAGGAACTCCCTAAGATTATATCAGAAAGTATCGAGAACACTTATTACTACGCTTCGCTAGTATACCCCGAAACTCAAGACTTACCCTAAAAAGGCTAGCTAAATTAGACGTAAGTAGCCTATTATGGCCGGAAGAGAGAGCCTTATTCGACGAAATAATAGTCAATTAGGAAAGAGCTATAGCTTTTAACTAGCCTAAGTATAATAAATTTCATAAAGATATTTCCCCTCTTATTATTATTAAGACTATTAAATATACAGCTTAGTAAGCTCCTAACTTTCCTTTACTACGGGCACTTGTTCTAGAGGTTACTAAGATAATATAAGAGAGACTCGACAAAGGAGTCTTAGAGTACTCAGAGGGGCCTTACTACAACACTTAGTTCTTAATTCAAAAGAAAGAGTCAGGGAAATATAAACTAATTAACTTGGCTACTATATTAAATACTATTACTCGTAGAGATGCGAACCTTCTACCATTTATTAACGAGTTTTCTAAAGAGTTTACTAGTTATTATATTACAAGTCTCGTTGACTTATATTCTAGGTACGATTAATAAGTACTTTATTAGTTTAGTAGGGATATAACTGCTTTTTATATTCCTTACATTAGACTAGTCTGAAATACGACACTTCTATAAGGCGCTACTAATTTTGTTATATAATTTGTCTAAATAATTACACGTATCTTAAAGAAGCTAGTCCTAGTAGTTATAATGTTATTCTTAAACGACATTAGTATTAAAGGCTTATATACAGACTACAACTAAGCTAAAGCCTTGCCAGGGATTAGAAAGTTTGTCCTAGAGTATATTAAGAACCTCGACATAACCCTCGAACGCTTAGAGTGTACTAAAGTTACGATTAGGCTTAAGTCACAATTTTGTCTTAATAGTATAAATATTATAGGGTACGCCTGTAACTCTAAAGGGAGAGAACTATCTATAAGGCACCTCGTCAAAATCAAGAACTAGTAAGAACTAACGAACCTCACTAAAGTCAAAGTATTCCTAGGACTTATTATTTACTTCCGAATTTAGATCAAGAACTTTCGCCTAATCGTTAAACTTTTATACGCACTCTCACGAAAAGGGGTTAAGTTTCACTAGGAACTTGATTTATAAGGTAAGGCTATAGCTAAATTATAAGACGCTTTATACTTATTCCTAGTCTTATATCGAATAGACTACAGAAAGGGAGCTAGTGAAATTATAATTGGAGTTAACTTTAGCGGAACTGGCTAAGGCGGCTTCCTTAGCTAAAGGGAGCTGACTTTAAATAAAATACGCCTAGTAAAGTACGAGAGTGAGTTCTAGAGTAAGACCGAAGCCAAATATAATGCTACTAAGAGAGAGTATAAGAGTATGTTTTATATCTTAAAGAAACTGAAGATTTAGCTTATTAGAGTATACTTTGTTATAGAAATAAATACTAATATACTTATTATACAATTAAACGGAATAGCTTATAATTATCTTAACGCGATATTAACTAAATAGCTCGCTTAGATACGACTCTTTGACTTTAAGGTTCGACACGTCCAAGGAACGACATATATAGTAGCAGACTAGTTATCCCGGAGACCTAAATACCCCAAAGATTCCCTAAAAGAAAGTAATATTAACGAAGACTAAATTCTCTTTAAGCTTAGAGCTTACGAGATTTGTCTTATTAATATTATAAACGAAGAGGAAACTAGTAGTTCAGAATCAGACAGCACATTAATAGACCTAGAACTTCAGAGGCGAAATAGAATTCTTTAAGATATAAAATCTATAGTCTAAAGACTTTATAAAAAAGGGGAACTTACTTCTTTTAGTAGTTTTAAATCCTCTCTTAATAAAAGAGGCTTACTTATTATAATAAGCAAGTACAAAGAACAGTACTAAGAGATAGCTTGGTACTTAACGACACTTAAGACTCCGAAGTTAATAAATTAAAAATAGTTCTAAGTATTTAAGCGTAAAGTACTAAATTACAGCGTATATAGTCACAAGATCTAGAAATTACTATTAAAAGGGGCTCTAGTTAAGCTCGTCATCGACATAGTAAGAGAAAAAGAGGTAATACTTAGGAGTTATTATAATAACTCGGGCTATAAAGGACAAGAAAGCACGTACTACTAAATCTTCGCTCAATACTTCTAGAAAGGCCTGTATATAAACTGTATAAATTATATTCGGACATACTAAGATTACTAACTTTAATTATTTAAACGTTAAGAGGAACCCCTCTACTTAATAATATCAAATAGCCTAATAGAGAAATAGGCGCTTAATATTGTGTTTATGCCGACAGAACGTAGAAAGAAGTACTTAGTAGTTACTAGGGACGACATAAGCGGTTAAGTTAAGGTAAAGGCCCTCGCTAGTAGAGAGGCTAAAGGAGTAACTGACTTCATTTAGTAAGACATTATTTATTAGCACAGACTATTTTAGAAGCTTATTATTAATAATAGAACTGAGAACATAGGAGAAGTTATAGACTTACTTAATAAAATAAAAGTTAACTAAATCTAAATCTCAGTATATAACGCTAGAGCGAACGGGATAATTAAGAGGAGACATAGCTTGATTAAGAATACACTTTCTAAGATAAGCGGACGCTAGCTTAATAACCTTCTAGTAGTATTATTTATAAACTGTATTATAGTACATTACCTAATAAGGTATACTCCTTTTTATATAGTTTACGGGAGAGAAGCTATCTTACTTATTAAGACAATAAACCCGACCTAAAGATTATTATTTATTAAAGAAATTAGAGACCGCTCTAAGCTCTTAAAGCTCCGCGCTCTCTAGTTTCAAATGCGGCAAGAACACATTAACGAAGCTATACTTATAAAGACCTGTCGCCGTTAAGAAGGTAAAGAAGTATTTAATCTAAAATATAACATCCGTAAACGGCTATTCGTTAAGGGAGACTTAGTCTTACGTTAAGATTTTATTAAAGAGAGGGATATATCTACTAACTATACTTTCGATTTTAAATAGCTTAGACTTTACGAGATCTATAAAGCCTATATAGAAAAGGGGTACTACAAACTTAAAGAGCTAAGTCTAAATAGCCCCCGACTTCGCCGGACTTTTACTAGGAACAAGCTTAAGCTCTTTTACAAGAGGCACGACTTCATTTACAACGACAGCGACAATAATAAACAGCTTAATAAAGAATTAAACGACAACCTTACGCCTAACTATAAACTTAATATTAATATACACGACCTCAGCGACCCCGAGTTCCTAGAGAACCCTAAGATTCCGACAATATAACGTGTTCGGGATAATAAGATAGTAATTAGAGTCCTTAAGCTATCTCAATAATAACGCAGTGAGTATTAAGTAATGTCTAACTCGGAATAAATATACTTTAGTGTTAGGGAATTAGTATAAGGACACACCTCTGATATTTGAAGAGAGGGACGACATATTATCGTATATTAAAATAATTACTAAAACGACTTTATATCACTAAAAACCACGATTTAGGACACTTTAATATTATAACAAACACAAAGAAGAGCCTATATAGCCCTAAGTAAGTTAAAGAGAATATTAGCCTCGCGCTATAAGAATACTAATCTCTTAAAGTAAAGCTTAATAAGAAACTAGCGCCTTTATAAACTACTTACTATATGTGAATATATAATAAGTTTAGAACGAGACTGCTATTATTAAGCTAGCGATATTCTAGGCGACAGAAAGTAACTTCGTTTAAATAAGTTAATTGTCGGGCTTAATCTATAAGATTAAATTCTAAAACGGTAAGTTAAACTTATGGCCTAGGCCAGAAATTCGAGTCTAACGTGCTAGACACCCCGAAAAATATAGACGTAATATACTCAGGCGCTAACTCTCAGTAATTAATAAAAAGAGAGGAAACAATAAAGTAAGTCTATTATTCCTAGGGACAAAGCTAATACCTATAGAGCTATTAACCCTAATATAACGTATAGCGATTTATAAAGGACAACACTAAGAGTACTATCAATAAACTAGCCTTAAACTAGTAAGTAAATCACACGATTTATATAAAGTAAGTAGAAGTCTAGGAAATCTCTTAGCGAAGAGCTAATAACACGCTCGGAATTAGAGCCGTGCTCTCTGAAACCTTAAGTTAATAACTATAATATAGCCAACCTCACCCCACGTGCTAAAGATCTGAACATACTATCGGCCGACGACCCCTAGCTAGTGAACCTTTTAGGGATCGAGTATTAGTCAATTACCCCTAATTAACTCTGTCTAAAGTCTCTCGCCTACTAAGTCAGGGCCCCTTTTATATATACGTTAATACCTTCTAGCCCCTTCTTGTCGGAAAGTCTAAAAGAGTAAGGACTTCTCTTGCCGTTTACTAGTACTAATAAACAAGAAGTAATATACTTTATACTTAGAGTACTAATAAAAGACTATAAGTTATAAATAACTTTTAAGTATAATATAGTAGTCTTAAGACTATGACAAACTTATAAGTAAGTGTACCGCTATTTTAGGCTCGTATTAATATCGTTAAAGTAATAAAAACTCTATACTTTCGACCTCTAGCTAGGTTTAGCAATAAGTACTAGCAATTAATTAAGGCTAAGGGTACGACCTTAAGTGTTCTTATAAATATTTCGTCACCGCTTATTATATTATTCTAAGAAGTGTCGTTAAGTAAAACGGACAGGGACAAAGCTAATAACTTACAAAGTAACTAGTCAGGAGTTAAGTTTAACTTTGACCTCAAGATTAATAACAAGTTCTTCAACCCCTATTAAAAAACTAAAGTAATTAAGAGACCTTAACTATAACCGAACTACTATTCCGAGAAGATCTCTAGCTAACGGGACCTCACAGTATACTATCTTATACTTAGCTACTGCTAGCCTAATAGTACTTAAGTTAATTAGACTTTTTTGTTTATCCCCAGAAAGCTCAGCTGTTTTAAAGACCTTCTATTAACTTTAATAATAAGAGGCGACTTACCTTTATAGAAAGAAGGGGCTATTTCTATTACACTAAGAACTAAGAACCTATTATAGCCTCCCAACCCTGCTCGGCGTATTACGACCGTTAATTTGCCTATTCCTCCCGGCTTTCTACTATAAACCTTCGAAATTAGCGGATCTAGCCTCTACCCTATCTAATTAACTAATTAATAAGAGACTGGCGGAATAATACCACTTATTTTTAGTAGTGTGACTTGCGTAAGTATAATAAGAGCGTATCTATAGAGGGACCTAAAAACTACTCAGTGACCTATTACTAAGGGAAAATCAGTACGGCGTAACACGCACGTTCTTAGCCTAAGGGGTAAAATTTAATATAAGTAGTCGCACGAGGTAGCCTTAATTTCTATTAGTTTACGAACTTAAAGAAGACAAATGGTATTATTTCTTTAACTTATAAAGAAAATATAAGTACTAGCGTTACGAAGAGATTAAACAGTTTAATACTTAACTAAATAACGTTAAAGTAAAGTCTTAGAGTTTACTTTAATTACTTCTCAAAAACACGAGTTAAAGATTAAAGACTGTGGCAGTACCTTAAATCGCCGCAAGAAAGGTGTTAGTATAATCTATAAATAGCTAGTTAAGTATAAGAAGAAGAAATAAGAGTATAACTCACGAAGTTAAGACGCGTTAAGACCTTTATAGTGTTAACCTTTAGTATTAAAGCTAAGAGTACTTGGGTTAAGACAAAGTAAACTAATCTTAGTGGCACTTCTAAGTAGTTAATAATAAAAGACTCTTCTTAAAGGTCTATAAAGAGTTAGTAAAGCTCAGATAGTACTGTGGAAGGTCAACTTACTGCGTTAAAGTGACTTGACTTTATACTAAAGTTGTTATTTAGAGATCGAGGTGCAGAAAAGCTAAGTAAAGACTATATATAAGTCAACGCAGGTGTTACGGAAACAAGTTACTGTCTGGCAAGAAGAAAGCAAGTAAGCAAAGAAAGCTCTCTATTACGTCACCTCTACGACTAAGCAAATAGCGAAGTTAAAGGTGTTAAACTCTAATAGTACTAAAGTTAATAGTAAAGGCTAAAGTTATTACCTTAAAGGTACTAAATAGCGAAGAATTAGCGACGGAGAGACCTCTAAGGATACCTGGAGTTATAATAGCTAAAGTCATCGTTAAATAGAAGGAAATCTTACCTTAGTAGTGTAAGAAAAGTGATAGTGAAGTCGATCTTAATATAAGCGTGGCGAGGAAGTTTGTTTTCTTAAGAGAATTAAAGTAAGAGAAGGTATAAGAGATATTATTTAATTAATAAGAGAAAAAGTAAAGAAGTTAAAGTATGTTAAGGTACTCTATAAAAAGAATAGTATTAAGGAGAGGTTATTATATTTAAAGAGTTAAAGTTAGAAAGTTAGTAGGGGAGAGTCAACTTTATAAAAGTAGGCTAGCGGCGCTAAGCGAGGCGATTGTTTACTTCTAAAGGTAACAAGTCAACTATCACGGGACTTCTTCTTTACTAGGCTTCCTGCTGACAACGTTAATTTATAGAGCTTTTAATTAGTAGAGTATTTCTTTTGTATTAAGTCGCTCAAAGGCGAGTATAATTCTTGAAGAGGGGGACGAATGTAGTAGGGAAGACTCTAGTAGCTCCTTTGTCACCTGACCGGATAAGCTCTTTCCATATAAAAGAGCTCAACACTTGAAATCAACTCAAGAACTAAGAACGTTTATAAATATTTATTAAATACACTTTTTTCTCCTTCACTCCCTCAAGGTTTCATGCTCTTCAAATATACGTTATCTTTAGATTTAATCAATCCGCGATTTCTTACGCCTAGAATCTCTCCTGTACCTTACTATATACTACCTCTCTTGTTATGTGGTTTATTAGGCTTTATCCCTCCCACAGTAGTAGAGAGCTTTCCTTACTTACTTGCTTCCTTCTTGTTAGACAGTAACTTCTTCCGCAATACCTGCGGTGACTTATATATAGTCTCCACTTAGTTTTCCCGCACCTCGATCTCCAAATAACAACTTTAGTATAAAGTCAAGTCACTTTAACGCGGTAAGTTAACCTTTTATACTACTATTTAAGCTCTATTAACTCGTTATAGACCTTTAAGAAGAGTCCTTCGTAGTTAGCCACTTTAGCGGTATTATTAAAATCAGTTCGCTTTATCTCGGCCTAAGCGCTCTTAACTTTAATACTAAAGGTCGACACTATAGAGGTCTTAACGCGCCTTAACTTCGTGAGTTTTACTCTTATTTCTTCCTTTTATACTTGACTAGCTATTTATAGATTATATTAATACTTTTCTTATATTAATCATAGTGCGACTACTGTCTTTAGTCCTTAACTTGTGTTTTGAGAAATACTTAAAGTAAACTCTAAGACTTTACCTTGACGTTATCTAAGTTAAGTATCAAACTGTCTAACCTCTTCGCAGCGCCGGTGCTTATATTTTCTTAATAAGTCAAGGAAACGATGTCCTCTATCTCTTTTAGGCTAGTAAACTTAATAAGAATTATAAATAACTTTATTTAATACTCGTATTAAACTCCACTCCTTGGGTTTAGAACGTGCGTGTCGCGTCGTACTGATCTTCCCTTAGAAATAAGTTACTAAGTAACTTTTAGGTCCCTTTATAGACGCGTCTATATTACACTTACGCAAGTCACACTATTAGGGATAAGTGACATCATTCCGCTAGTCTCTTATTAATTAGTTAGTTAGTTAAGGTAAGGGCTAGACTCGCTACTTTAAAGGTTTATAGCAGAAAGCCGGGAGGAATAAGTAAACTAACGGTTATAATACGTCGAGTAAGGTTAAGAGGCTATAATAAGTTCTTAGTTCTTAGTATAGTGGAAATAGCCCCTTCTCTCTTTAATAAGTAAGTCACCTCCTATTATTAAAGCTAATAGAGGGTCTTTGAAACAGTTAAGCTTTCTAGGGGCAAAAGAGTTTAGTTAACTCAAGTATTATTAAGCTAGTAATAACTAAATATAAGATGATATACTGTGGGGTCTTATTGGCTAGAGATCTTCTCGGAATAGTAGTTTAGTTATAGTTAAGGTCTCTTAATTACTTTAGTTCTTTAATAAAGGTTAAAGAACTTATTCTTAATCTTGAGGTCGAAGCTAGACTTAACTCTTAACTAGTTACTTTATAAGTTATTAGCTTTGTCCCTGTTTGTTTTACTTAACGACACTTCTCGGAATAATATAGTAGGCGGTGACAAAACATTTATAAGAATACTTAAAGTCGCACCCTTAGCCTTAATTAGTTACTAGTACTTATTATTAAACCTGGCTAGAGGTCGAGGGTATAGAGTCTTTATCGCTTTAGCGATATTAATATGAGCCTAGAATAGTGGCACTCTTACTTATAAGTCTATTATAGTTATAGAACTATTATATTATATTTAAAAGTTGTCTATAACTTGTAGTCTTTTACTAGTACTTTAAGTACGAAGTATATTACCTCTTGTCTATTAATACTAATAAACGGCAAGAGAAGTCTTTATTCTTTTAAACTTTCTGATAGGAAGGGACTAAGAAGTATCGACGTATATATAAAAGGGGCCTTAACTTAATAGGCGAGAGACTTTAGATAGAGCCGATTAGGGGTAATTAACTAATACTTAATCTCTAAAAAGTTCACTAACTAGGGGTCGTCGGCCGATAGTATACTTAGATCTCTAATACGTGGGGTAAGGTTAGCGTTAGTTATATTATAGTTATTAACTTAAGGTTTTAGAGAGCACGGTTCTAATTCTGAGTGTGTTATTGGCTTTTTATTAAGAGATCTCCTAGACTTTTGCTTGCCTTATATAAATTATGTGATTTACTTACTAGTTTAAGGCTAATTTGTTAATAGTACTCTTAGTGTTATCCTTTATAAATCATTATGCGCTATATTAAGGTTAATAGCTTTGTAGGTGTTAGCTTTGTCCTTAAGAATAATAGACTTACTTTGTTATTCCCTCTCTTTTTATTAATTACTAAGAGTTAACGCTTAAGTATATTACGTCTATATTCTTTAGGGTGTTTAGCACGTTAGACTCGAATTTCTGGCTTAGGCCACAGGTTTAACTTACTGTTTTAGAATTTAGTCCTACAGATTAAGCCTGACAATTAGTTTATTTAAACGAAGTTACTTTTTACCGCCTAAAATATCGCCGGCTTAATAATAGTAGTCTTGTTCTAAACCTGTTATATATTCACATACGGCAAGTAGTTTATAAAGGCGCTAGTTTTTTATTAAGTTTTATTTTAAGAGATAAGTGTTCTTATAACGTAAGGTTAATGTTTTTTTTAACTTACTTAAGGCTATATAGGCTCTTTTTCGTGTTTGTTGTAGTACTGAGGTGTCCTGAATTGTAGTTCTTGGCAGAATAAAGTTAGTTTAGCGATTATTTTAATAATTTTAGTGTATAGTAATATGTTGTCCCCCCCTTTAAAGACTAGGGGTGTGTCTTTGTACTAGCTCCTTAACATTAAAGCCTTAATATTAAAGTGTTAACTTTAAGTTTTGTGTCGCGACGGTTACTTGTGGAAGTGAGTAATAGTTATTAGGGCTAGGTTTATTTAGTTAAAGAAATGTTGTCAGTGACGCTAACGTGTAGAGTGTGTATATTTATTTTAAGTTAGATATTACTTAGTACTTACTACGCTATTGTGTTAATAATTCGGGGACTCTAATTACTATCTTATTGTCCTTAACACGTTATATCGTCGGAATCGTAAGGTTCTCTAAGAATTTAGAGTCGTTAAGGTGTTATAAATTAATATCTAGTTCAAGATTTAGAGGGGTTAAGTTGTTGTCTTTATTAAAGGCCTCTTTTACTTTATTATTATTGTTATAAATAAAGTTATTCCTCTTATAGAAGAGCTTAAGCTTATTGCCGGCGAAGGTTTGTCGTAGTTAAGGGCTATTATCGCCGAGTTCCTTAAGTTTATAATAACCTTTATTAGTGTAGGCTTTAGTAATCTCGTAGGGACTTAGTCACTTAAAGTCGAGTGCTCGGTTTAAGGATATGTCATTCTCTTATATTAAGTCCTAGTGAAGGACTAAGTCTTTCTTTTTAAATAGTCTCTTTCGTATATTGTGTCTAAGATTAAAGGCTTCCTTACTTTCTTAACGACGCCGAGTCTTCCTAAAGATAGCCTTATCGATGTGTTCTTGTCTCATCTGAAACTATATAGCCCTAAGTTGTAATAACTTCGATTAGTCACGAACCTCTTTAGTAAATAACGTTCTTTATATTAAGTTTCTTGTCTTGATAAGTAAAATCGCCTCCTTACTGTATATTATATAAAATAGTATATAATTAGTTAGACTATATATAGTAGTTCTATTAGTAAATAACACTACGGAAAGGTTATTAATCTAACGTCCTTTTATTTTTAATAAAGCGTTCTTGATAAGTCTATAGCCTCGTTCGATTATTCTGTTAGCTTTAGTGTTATATACCAAGATCTTGATTCGCTCGACTTCTATTTTGTTAAGTAGTTCTAGTACTTCCTTTATATTCTTAGTTCCTTTATCTATAACAAGTCTCTAAAACAACTTATAACGGCAAATAATATCTTCTTAGATGAAAGTAGCGATGTATTTGGCCTCTCTAGTAGGGAGAGCTTTAGCTTTAGCTTATTTACTTATGTCGTCTCTTGTAATAACAAGGTAGCCTTTTCCCCTGTGTAGTAGTATGTAAGTAATATCTAATACCCACTTTTCTATGAGTCTATTTAATACTATAAGGTAAAGAGGCTCCTTAAGACGCTTCGCTAATTAGAGTTAATAATTCTTATATATTTAAACGTATTTTATATAGTTAGTAAATAGTCCCTTTTAAAAGTACCGCGTAGTGATGCGGTAGTAAGTACTTTCTCTCCCTTTGTAACTAAAATTATTATAGTAGCTCCGAAGTATAATTTCCTTCTCTTTTTTAGTGTTAATAATAAGCTTAATAGTAGAACCTTTTATAAGGAGCCTCCAAATCCGGCGACTGTACACACTGTAGTTCAAAGCTTCCCGTTTAAAGACTCGAAACTACTTTTTAATTATGTCCTTAAGAGTCTTAAGTGTCGTCAGGTATCGGGCAATTTACTAGTACCCTTCGCCGTACCTGTTAGCCAGGATAAGTAGTTCTCCTTTGATAAAGCTTGAACTATCGGAGGAGCTAAGTTCCCCTTTGTCTTTTAAGTATTATACTTTTACTTTTATGTCTAGTAAGATATTGTTTCGTTTACGTAGTTTAGGGTCTATTATCGCTTTATCGGATTCTGAATTAGTAAGTTGTTCGGCGTTAGATACTTCCTTAAGGCAGATCTTATAAGCTCTTAACTTAGAAAGTATCTAATCCTCGTCCGTATTACTCTCTTCTAGTGTGTCGTTAGTATGCCTTAGTCTCTTAGAGAGCTGATCGGCAATAACGTGTGTTAAGCCTTTGACATGCCGAACTTCGAAATCAAATAAGCGTATCTAAGTAAGCTATCTAGTGAATAAGGCGCTAAGATGATCGTGTGCGGCTCCATTCAGTTATATAACAAGCGTATTAACATCTGTCTCTATAACAAAGTATACGCTAACGAGCCAAATCTTAAGCTTTTTTAAAATGTAAAGTATGCCTTTATACTCTCGCTTAGTGGCATTATACTTAGCTTTAGTCTTACTCTAAAAACCACTCTTGTACCTTATAGGTCGTATCTTATTTATTAGAGAGTCTCTTTAGCTAAAGAAACCTCCCTAACCTGTGCCACTTAAGTCGACACTAACAATTATCTCTCTAGTACCTTCACTGTAATCAATTCGACATAGAACTAGAAACGAGTATAATATATCTTTAAGAGTTTATATTACTTTGTCGTGAATCTCTAGGTCCTAGAAGAATTTGACTCCTTTTCTAGATAGTGCGTATAATGACTCAGCGATTAGTCGGAAGTTTTTAATCTAAATTCGGAAGTAAATAACAAGGCTTAAGAATGCCTTAACTTCTATTAAGTTACTTGGCGGGTTTTAGTTCTTAATTTTAATTAAGTGTCTTATTAAAGGTTCTCTCCCCTTAGAGTTATAAGCGTATCTCATAATATCTATATTATTTAAATAAAACTAAGACTTCGGGCTAATAGTAGTACTTACTCTTTTTAAGCGTTCTAGTGTTTTGTCAAGGTTTTAAATATGCTCTAAGATAAATCTTCAGATTCTAGGACGAGCTTCTTCTTAGTTGTAGTCTGTGTATAGTCCCTTAACTCTTATATTATCTAAGAATAGCATAGACACACTAAGAATCAGTGGCTTTAGTATATAAGTAATCGTTTTAATAAACTAAGTAATAGAGTTTATAATACCTTAAGAGAGAGTTATGTTTCTAACTAGGCTTACGTTTAGAATATAAAAGGCAGTTATATCTCGGCTAGACTTATAAAGAGTTTATTAATTATAGCCGGAGTATAAGTCAATAAGACTAGCGACGTGGCAACCGGCGAATTCTTTAGAGAACTCATTTACTGAAGGTAAAAGATTAGTATCTCTTCGAGTGACGGCATTTAGTATAGTAATTAAGTTAATAAGTTTATATTTTTTAAGTTCTTTCTTTTTTACTAAAAACTAAGTATTTTAGTATAAGCCTTCGGAAAGCTTAAGAACACCCTTATTAAGACGCTCTTATATTATCTTTGTGACTACTAGGACTAAAGCTCGTGGTAACGGAAAGTTAGGGGCTTATTAAGCTTTGTACTTAATAGTCTTAATAACGACTAAGGGAGAGACATCTTCGTAGAATCTATTATATTTAGGCTAGTCAAACACTATAACTCCTTCTCTATTAGTCATTATTTCGTCAAAGAGAGCTCTCTCTTTAAGTTATAACAGCTTTTTGACATCAAGTTTAGTTAGTCTCTCTAGCGTAAGTCGAGAGTTGCGGGGTATATTAATAAAGCGTAATAGTAATAAATCTTAATATCTCCTTAACTATTCTTACTTAGTCCCTCTGTCTTTTGATCTCTCATATTAATTGTTTTTCCCTCCCGGGGGGTCGCCTATAAGGTCGGCTTTATCAACTGGCTGGACCTTCTTGGCTTTCGATTTATATATAGTGTTAATCTAAGTAGTAGTGTTCTAAGTACTTTAAAAAGGGTTCTTGATTAAGAGATTGTTATAGTTCTTTGTTTATTTGAAGGTAGGCGTGGCTTTAGTCAAAGAATTAACTCTAAAAGCTCTAAGAAAAAATAGTTTTATAATTAACTTCTCCTCCGGGAATGTGTCTAAGATTACCTCTTATTAAAAATTATTAAGTACTGATTTCGGGACGTAAAACTCTCTTTTTAAGTACTCGATGAGAATAATATCGCCTTTATTATTATTACTTAACACCGCTTCGTTCCCCCCTTTATAAAACTTGCCCCTAAGCTTTAGTAATTAAAGGTTATATTATAAGGGGTCGATCGAGTATTCTAAGGCACTGACAGTAGCGCTCGATGTGTAGTTAGTTATTCTTTTCCTAAGAAGTCTTCTTCTTTATAGTTATCTTTAAAGTCCGTCTATTCTGAAAAAATTATACCTATCTCGTTTTCTTCTTAAAGAACTTCTACGTCCTTAGTATCTTCTGTAATATCGTTAGTTTTAACTGTAGTAATATCTCTCGATCGCTAATCCTAAAACTAAGCTAGCACAATGCCTCTATTATAGTCTCTAGGATAGCGGAATAATACTTTGGCTTTACGAAAGAATAGAAAGCCTAAAATGACCTTTATATTAGGGGCGTCTATAATATAGAATTTATTATTAATAATATAATTGCTTATAATAACTGTAATATTATTAGTAAAACTAATAAATCAGGACTTGACTCCGGTGATTGTTTTTAGAACTATAGTCTAACTTCTAGTGATAGGGAGCTCTAGGAGAGTAGTTACTTTAAGTGTCATATAATTAACTTTAGCTCCTGTGTTAAAGGTAGCTCTAACATTAGTGACTTTAGTTCGGCTAGGCATAGTGATAATAACCTTTAGTATTAGCGAGAAGTATAAGTTTCTTGTCTTAGTTATTGTCCTTAATAAGGCTACTTTAGTATATAGTAATTCTTAAGCGCGAGTACGTTTCGTTGAAAGGTTCCTAAAGATACACTTACTAAGTAGTATTATAGTTCTAAGTAATACTATAAGGATTAGACTAAAGACCGGGATAACGCTAACTATAAGTCATAATATTAAGTTATTAATAAGAGCTTCTTATTATGTGAACAATTAAAGTCGTTAGCGTCTTTATTAAGTTTTAAACTTTACCGCTAGTAGATTTCTTAAGATAAAACTGTGAGTTATAATGCACTCTTCCTAATACTTATACTTTAGCTTAAGGCCTTCTCGTTTAATTTCCTTAAGTCGTCTTTTATAGTTCGCAGTTACATAAATATTAGTAATATAGAGGTTCGGAAGAGTATATAAAGTACCGTGAAGTAGTTTTTGACATATAATAATATCTTCTTTAGTTATTAACTCTAGTTTTTCGAACTCTAAGGTATTAATATCAGCGATTAATTCCTTTTATATACGTTAGTTAATCGTTTTAATAGAGAGACGAGATACTCTAGGCGGGTCTATAAGGATTATAATTTCTCTTAGCGTAAGGTTTCCGGGAAGTTCTTTTTGTACGAGTAATTTGTTTAAGATATTATTAAGCCTATAATTATTCCGAGTTAACGCCTCTTACACGCGAGGACTTCGGGATGTCGCCGTACGAGATATAAGTCTAGGGATAGCTAATAGTGCTACTGGTGCCTTAGATTTCGAAGCTCGCTTCCTCGCTAAGCTACTAATAAGTGATATTTTAAAAGATATTTTTAGTGCCGTAGTAAATGTCGTTTTCGTGTTTAAGTCAGAGACTTTAGACTTATTACGGGCTAGAATTTATTGCGGTGTTATTTTAGTCTTAGTTAGGCTGTTAACGTCTATAATATCAGTGAACTTGACTAGTTCTTTAATATCGTAAGGTGCCTTTAGTTTACTATAAGTAAATTGAGACTTGATCTTCTCTTAGAGCTTGTTCGAAGTCTTATACGGCTCTTATTTAAGTGCTCCCCTTCGCTGCCTAGTCTTGACCGGAGCTATTATAGCTTCAGAATTAGTATTATTAGTGCTATACGCTAGCAAATTTTAGATCTATGCTGATTAGTATTTAGTATAGTCCCATTGACTAATAATATCCGAATTGAGGTCTCCCGTGGGCTCTTCGATAAGCTCAATACAACTTATAGTAAGAATAGTCGAAGATTATGTTTCCTTGTCTCCCTTCTCCTTAGTAAGCACAGCTTCTTTTCTTACTTCAAGAAGTTCTTTAATTACTTTGGCTTGTCGTTCTGAGTTAAAGTCGTACAAAGTGTTTAAGACTCGCGTCAAGATATAATGTCTTTTAGACCTTCCGTCCGAGGGAAACTAGACAGGGTATGACTTCTTTCCCTCTTATTATAAGCCGATATAAATATAATTAGTGTCGTCGGCTTTATAAATAATACTAAGACTGATTTATTTCTTATAGTTATAGTATTAGTTCATATAACTATAATACTCCTAAGGTCTCATGCCTAGCTAGTGTTAATTCATACACTAGCGGCAACTATAATTATCCCTGGCACACTTATTATACTCTAAGGAACTCGAATTTACTACACCGTAGTTAACGGCTACTTACTCTTAGGCCTCTTTAAAGAATATAAATATATTAACCTTAGTAGTGAAGTTAGTATTAAAGGCTTTTTAAACTACTACTCCGAGGATCTTTATATACTCTAATCCTTTAGTAATAAAATCTAAATCTCTTATATTAACCTTACTTAAGTTCTTAATAACTTTCTCTAAAGTAAGAAGGAAATTAAGTGTAAATAGCTCCTTATTTTATTACTTTAGTACTTTAGAAATCTCGTCCTGTGCAGAGTTGTCCTTATAGTTAGTAAAGTCAGACTAATATTAAGGTGTTAGTCTACTGCTACGAGGCGGAATAATATAAGTCGTTAGTTAAGGTATAAAGCGCTTAGCGAATAAGTTAGTACTATTAGTATTACCCTATGTTTAGTCGGTGATACCTTACTTTTCAGTAATAGCACTTAGCTCCCTTTCGGAGTTGAGGTAGGCCTCTACAGCAGAGTAGACCTTTCTGAATAAGTTTATATTATTGATATTCAGGGTTCTACTACTCTTAGAAGTAGCCCGTACAGCTTTAGTTCGTAGATTCTAAGGAAGGGAGAAGATAAATTTCATAAAGGCTTACTTATCAGTGAGGTTGCCACGGTTAATATAGTTAATAGTAACCTCTCTAAATGCTCGGAAGAAGTCGCGGCACTATTTAAGAGTAGGCTCGCCGTCCCCTACAAGAGTCTTAAAGTCATACTTAAGTCAGTTAAGGTAACTATTAGTATATAGGCGGCGTTCTGTATCATCGCGCTAATACTCCTGAATTACAGTATCCTTGAAGCTAATATAGTTACCCTCTTTAAAGCTTGAAAGCTTCCGAATAGTCCATGTATAAGCTTAAGTAGCGTACTCAGCTACTTATTCTTTCTTGACTTAATTATTAGTGACTATATAAGTTGTAAAGTATCGATCGAGAATCCGGAAGTAATTGTTAATATTAATTTTATTAAAGATAAGGGTATTTAGGGTTCTAACGATAAGTATAGGCTAACTAAGATAGATTTTCAGGTTCTTTAAGTCGTCTATAGTAAAGGTAAGGCCGGAGTATTAGTGTAGCCTTATAAGATTAGTAGAATTAAAGCTACTAGTCCCTTGATTTTCTTTCTTTCCCTTATTCCTCTTTTAAGAAGTCTCTAAGGTTTAAGAAGTAGTGTCCTTAGAGAGTATAGAGGTATTAAGGCTTGGCCCAGCGGTGATTCCAGGTCTAAACGGAGGAGTTACTCCTATTAAAACAGAGCCAGAGGGCATTATAATATTACCGAACCTACTTATCCTAGGGTTACTGTAGCCGTAGTCGATGTTTCTATTATTTAATATCGTATGTTATTATAAGAAGGTCGTAGTAAGATAAGTTAATAGTGTCGTCGATTAGAATACAAGAAAGTAACTAAGAATGCGGTATATTAATTACTAAAGAAATATAAAGGAAACCCCCTCCCCTAAAACAGAAAGTATATAAGTTTTCGCTTACTTTAAAGCGAGATAAAAGTCAATAACTCTTAACGAAGGTTTAAGGCCGTGCTCCTTAGTTAGCCCCTAGCGAACGCTAATAATTACTAAACTAAAACAAACACGCCTTAAAGCTTAAGGCTTATACACGGAAATTACAAAAACAACAAAAGTAAATATAACAGGAAAACAAAGTAAGGAGATTAACACTCGGCGTAAGCTACCTAGGCTTTAGACTAGCCTAGAAGTTCTATGTCTCGCCGAACACTCCGAAATACAGGCTCGCCAGTACTCCGCTTAAGCCTTTAATATATTAATTTCAGTTTAGTTGTGGAGTCTCGACTTTTCCTAGCGTTTAAAGAATACTAATTACGTCTAGAAACACTAGAACCTTCGCCGAGAATAGAAACTAGTGCGAAGTAGTTAAGTACTATGTCTCGGAACGATAGAATTAGAACAATAGCCTAAGGGAGACAGATTTTCTAGTATTATAAGTGCTCCCACTTTGTAGCTTTCCCTAGTTCCTTAGTAGTCTTCGTCCTCCCTAAGTCAAAGGTCCGCATTCTCTATATTCGTCGTTTTGCCTTAAGGGCTAAGAGATAACTAACTAAATAGCTCCCTTAGTTTAGACAATTGTCGTTTTTCCTGACTCTCCCTGTATAAGTTAGTATATAAGGGCCTCACTGTTATATTTACTTAGTTCCTCTTTTAGTAGTAACTCACTCCTTACGTAGGTCACTAAAAATATATAGGAGGGACGAACCCTAATCTACATAATAAGAGGGTAGTATATAACGAGCCACCGAAGGAGATTTTAGGCTTTATAAATAACAAATCAATTAAATCTAAAAATATTATATATTTAGAGAGTACGAATTAGTAAAGGAGAGGAGGGAAAAGGTTCTAATAAATAAAATATATTTAGTGTTACGTTCTTGACGTTCTGTAGTCAAGTGTTAGCTCTTTATATGTGCGAAGGACTAGCGCAGTCATGTGACAAAAGAAATCAGGGGCTGTCCCCACCACAATATTAAGTAAGACGACTTACCTAGCTTATGCCAAACTAATGCAGAAGTGCTTACTTACGTTTTATAGGACCGGAACCGGTAGTATAACCTTACAGCTTAGTAGGGAAAGCGCCTAATAGAGGAAAAGCTACTTCGAAGGATCGCGGGAATAAAGATTAGAATTCTGATTAACGCTGGTGCTTATATCCTCGAAATAGATAATCGATCCCTCGTTAGGGCATAGCTAAATATAAATACATAAGTCAAAAGGGCTGTCTATTTTAATACTAATAATAAAGCTTAGGTTTAGTATTAAGAAGAGAAGTAAGTAATTCTATTACTTACTACTTCTTTTACTAAGAAACTTAACGAATGCCTCGTATATATTAATAAAGTATATACACGTGAAATAAACTTAAAGCTGCCTTAGAAAGCTCGCGAAGTATTAATACTAGCTTTTGGCCAGATAAAAGATTATACGATGCAAGGTAAGCTAATTGCCGACCATCGCCTTAATTAACAGGCGTACCTAACAGACTTAGCTGCGATAAGGCTACGATAATTGGGAACTACTTAGTTTATCGTTTTTTTTACTTTCCTAAAGGTTTATTAGAGCATCCTCGACTTGTGTAAGAAAAGACGTGGGGAGGTACTTAACTCCTCTCGTATTGATTCCTCTTACGTCATATATTGGCTTTTAGAACAAACTTGCCGCGCGAATGAGCACTTGTAGAGTTTGTATCTTGTATAAGAAACGGATTTTTGCCGCCGAATGAATGCGTAATGAAAATACGTGAAGTTCCTTATAAAAAATCACTACCAAGAAGCTTATCTTAAAGTAATTTAATATCCAAAGCGCCAAACTCTTAAGCAATTATACGAGGTAGTAATAGACACCTAGCCGAGTTTGGTCGCTAATATGCTGTTCACGAAACTAAAGGGTTTCATGGAGGAGCTTGATAAGTAAAGACGAGTAGCAAATAGCAAGGGAGACCGTATTTATAGCTTTATGTTAAAAGAAGTAAAGCAGGAGCGAGAAGTCGAGTTTCAAGTCGAGCAGGTACGCTAAGTGCAAAAGCTAACATATTATAAGGCTCTCGTATTCCCGGGTTTACATCCAGCTATCGTTCTCTTTGCTAAGACTAGTATCCTCACTGGTGGGCACGGGTACGAACACGTCTTTAATACTTTAGCGCGGACGAGCATTGGCTAAAAATATAATGTTCATTGCACAGCGTCGCAGTTATACGTCTCGGCTAAGTTTATGCGTATTACTAAGCTTAAAAAGCGTATTCAAAATAACAACTTCCTCATAAGTTTATAGCTTATTAATGTTTCTTATCATTAGTTGTGTTAAGTAATATCTTTCACAACGCTTTATTAAATAAATCTTGTGGAACCCTTCGAACGGGACGGCCCTTATAATTATTTTTAAAAAGACCAAACTTTTGATTCCTATGATTCGTGCAGCGATAAAGCTAATAATACACCTAATTACGTATACTACCCTTATTACAAAAAACATGCTATACTTTAATAGACTTTTATATTATGTCCTCCCTCGCTTACCCGATGGCTATATAGCACTCGACTAGTTCTTTATTAAACTTGGAATTTTCGCTAGCCGGCTATATATTAACTTCCCGGAGTATGCTTTTTTAATTAATTACTTATAGCTTGCGTATAAGACTGGTATAAACTTCTCGTAAAGTCGCATTGAGCACGTTGGCATTTCTACTAAGAATATTATCGACTTCCTACTAAAGTAGCTTATAATCTACCGCAAGGGGCAAGACATCATATACATGCTAATAGGTTATATTTGCCAGGGACGGCTTTTGCACGAAAACCATTTTCTCTTTGTAGCGCGAAGTACAAATGCTAAAGAGGTTGAAAGGCCTTTTGGGGGTGAAACTAGTGGCGATGTAAACGAAGCTAAAGACTGGGATCCGGACCTAGAAGACGAGTAGGATTCAGTAGGTACTTTATAATAAACTTACTTATATTTATTTTTCTATTTTTTATTTTCCTACTTTTTTTATTTATTATTTTTATCGAGGATGGGTTATTAAATGCGTTTACTAAGACTTAGGTTGTTTTAGGAAGTTTTACAAAATGACTTATCTTGATTTTTCTTTGCAAGAAACGCCTAATGCTAATAGTATGTAATTTATATAAATCGAAGAATATTCGGAAAATTAAGCCTTTTGAGCCTCTTATTCGTAAGGCTTCCTTAAGAGGAACAATTTGCACTGCAACAATTTGCATTGCACCAATGACTTGATTGGTTTAAGTAAAGGCAGCGAGGCTTTTCATTTCTCTAAAGGGAACCGGTTAAAGCTTATATATCATTTCCTTTTAATAAATGAATATACGTTGTTAGGATAGGTCGTATATGCTTCCTTACGGAATAAGCTTTTTCTAGCTTTCTATTCCATCCGTACTAGCCTTCCTCCCTCTAGTCGTTCTCTAACGATTTGATCACTCCAAGCTTAAGGCATCTTATGACAAGCCGCAAGTTCATGTAACTATATTAGTAGGTTAGATCCTTTTTGCAACTACGCCATGAAACCCTTTGTTCGAGTATAAAAAACGCAGCGCTTCCCCTTTCAAACTGCTTTACTGCCTCCAGGCCCAAATTCTCGAGATCAGCCATTGCTTCGTGCTTCAGTTTT
The DNA here is from genome assembly GCA_021432625.1 of Leptodontidium sp. 2 PMI_412. NCBI lineage: Eukaryota > Fungi > Ascomycota > Leotiomycetes > Helotiales > Leptodontidiaceae > Leptodontidium > Leptodontidium sp. 2 PMI_412. The sequence goes on from MU270423.1 coordinate 207,263, forward strand.
GGGCTGCAAACGCGAACTATGATTCTTACGAGAACTTTTACGAATATATAGGTAAGAGGGATTCCTTAGGTAAACATCGAAAATGCTTTAAAAAAGCGGATAAGACTAAAGAAGAGCTATTTCAAGAATCAGTCTAGGACTCTCGAGTCACTACTAGATCGATGATGCTTCGGCACATCGTCGTTTACATATTTAGCCGTTTCATTCTCAGCCTTTTCTACATTAAATTATAATTAGCTTTAGTAAAGCAACTTTAGTCTTCTACGCTTACACAGTATCTTACAAATTACAAATAATAACAAAGAAAGCACAGACTATAGCACGGTACTTGCGAACTATAAGTAAAAGTAGCAATTAACATTAATATCTTTTCTTATGTAAAAAGTAACTAAGCATTTTCTCCCTTAAGGGAAAGAATAAATAAAGTTGCACTTGCGCTTAGGGTTGGCATTTTGCTTCCTGCCTTAAGCCTTTTCCCAGTCCAAGGAGTGAAGAGCCACGAAACTATGCACTCGCGCATACTATACCTCAGGCGATTTATATTATGTTAATAGCCTGCTTCATCGTATTTTCTCCCCAGGATCGTTAGCTTGCATCGATGTAACTCTTATATTATTGTCATCTCAATTCTAAAGGCCTTAAACCTGATATTAGATAACTTTTAGTTAGCCGCTTCGGGGCCACTATAGGGTTACTTCGATCTCCAAATCAACATGCCTCTTTCCGATTTTGTTATACGCGTTATCTTCTATCGTCTTTAGCATCTAAGCACCTTCTTAAGAATCTTCAAGATGATTTTGCTTTCTTGGGAAGTAAGGCATTAGTTCTGCTTACGACTAATTACAATTTATGTTCTTAAGACCTCATATGTAGTAATTTAATCCGCCGTTTTACCCACCAATCTCGTTAATTATAAGAGTACCTGATAAAGAGGTAAAGCATTGCCTTACCCTCGTGGATTTAGTGCTTGACATTAAAGGACCTGCGTTGATACGTAAGAAGTGGTGGTCAATTTTAAGTTCTATACTCGCGGATATTACGATTATCGTACCGTATAAAAAAAAAAAAAAAAAAAAAAAAAGGGATTAAACGTTGATTTTACGATTTTTACGAGGAATAATATTAGAAGAGGAAAGGGATAATGTTAAAGATAATGTTAAGAAGGCAAAATAAATGCTCTTAGGGAGCCTTAGCACTAATAATAATTCGCTAGATTTCGTAATATTATGGAAAGGCTTTAATATTATTATCCTCGGCTTTTTTCCGAAGTTAAAATACTCGTGCAATCGGAAGAGGGCATAAAGATGGACCTCACGTTCGTTTAAAACTAGTAGTAGATTTAATACCTAATATAATAAGATTTTTAAACGTAAATAAAGCTCGCCGGAACTTAATACTTACTTTATTTATAGCGCGTAAGATTATTTTCGCTATTATACACGTCAAATTCTAGGCTAATAGGATCTAGCATAAGGTTCCTAACCTCGACGTTGTAAAGCTCAGTCGCGACGCGGGTGAGCTCCATTCGCTTATCAACGTTTACTAGTTTATTTTGCGTTATAATTAGTTTTAGACGGCAAAGCATCTCTTTGCTTTATATCTGATTGGAGGCTAGCGTTTGCAATCTTGATAAAGTCTCTTAAACTAAAACTAGAGTGCATTGGCACAATCTTATTAATCCCCTCCCTTAATTTGAAGGAAATCTTTAAGAACTTTATACTAAATATTTTATTTATATAAACTCGTTTCTATTCCCCAATATTTTACTTAAAAACCCAGTTTTATCTCCTCGAGTGGTATTATATTCACCAAATTATTATATCTACAAAGCTACGCGGCACTTAGCAAAAATCTTCCATTATCCTTACATTTGTTACCTAATCCTGAAGCCTATGGTTATACATAGTTGCCTACTGAAAAGACTATATTAGAATCTATGACGAAATGGAATCTACTAAGGTTTTTATAGCATATAATTAGCTCTCGTATTGTTTTCTCTTCCTTTATTTCCCCTCTTATTCTTCATCTCGCTTTTAAGAATATTATTATTAAGCTAAATAATTTTTTTTGTACTTTTGCATAAGAATAATAAGTAAATATTAAATTGTAAGGTGCGCGTTTGTTACGCGTATCTTAACGCATAAGTAAACTTTTTATTCATATGTTTTGTGCTTATTATTAACTTGCACATCTACTTTTAGTTGTTTTTTTAAATACCTTTTTAAACATAAATAATTTCCTATTTTATAATTCCAATTATTAAGTCGTGATTTGTACGCTTTGCAAAATACACTTTAATAAAGCATAAATGCAATTATAAAATACCTCTCAATGCTTCACGAGGTGCTCTTAGCTAATGGTAAGAAGCTTTTAACGTATACCAAACGCTTCGTTATATACGAACAACGGCCTCGGAGACTAATTTAATAATATATATATTATTAAATGTTTTACCTATTATCTACCTTAACTTTTATACTAATAGGTTGGCTTGTATACTTTGCTAAGCGGAGCTAAAAATCTATTATTCCGTAAATAGTATACGCTATTATTTAAAGAAAAAGCATTAAGATTGGCTAAAAGGGAAGCAAATATGCTTAAGCTAGTAGGGCTATAGCTAGTTCGATGCCGTTACTCGTCCCCTTTAGTATTAAACGTTTTATCCTTATAAGAGGCTGTGTCGCTATATTAAAGTATGCGGTTATAATAAGAATAGCGATATTAAAGTATTACGATTGCAGCTAAAGCCGGAAATCTCTTTACGTAATTAGATTAAGCAGGACCTTACGCGGAAGACGTTGGAGGGTGTATTATATAAGACTTTATAAAGTGAATTTCTTTTAAAGATAAAGGAGGTAAGTCTATGTAATTTTATTGTAATAAAACGATTAATTCTCGTAAAAAGTAACATTAAGTTTATACAAGCTTAAAACATTGAAAACGAAGGTCTTAAAATCTTATTTACTATCCTACTAAGATTTATGAAATTTTTCATAATTCTAATAATGCCGCTTATAATTATTCTTGCGTAAGAAGAATTTGCTATACTTCGAGTAATACCGTTCTAGGCACTAATAAGATTAAGAAGGATCTAGCTCGTGCTTTTCGTAAATATGCTTTTAAAAATAGGACGAGGAATCGCATGCGATTTTGTAAAGGCCGTAGGGGCACTTCTAGGCTCTGCTGTGCGTCTTCTTGTGTTGGCTATATGCGCTATACATTAATAACAAACTCGAAGTGAGAAGCAGAGTCTTACTTTAGCGTATATAGTATATTAAAGGTTTTCCCGCATAAGTCACAAATAAGATAATCCGTTTTTAAATGGAAACTAAGAGGAAGTAATCGAAGAGAGCTATTAAATAAGAACGCGGAAGAATATAATGAAAAGTCGGTCGATTCTAGTAATGCATATAAACGCGATAACGGGGCTATAATATTTACAAAGCTAGAAACGGGAACTTCTTAAGTTTGGTCGGGGATATAATTATATTATGTTTTGTTTTATTTAATTAAAGGTGTTCCTAAAGATTTTTTAGTCGTTTAAGATTAAAGTAGTATCGCAATAAAGTCGCAGTTATAAGGTTAGTTATAAAAATCGTACTAATAGAGATTAAAAATGAGTATGTAATAGTTTAGCCTCGCGTTAAGAGAACAAAGGCCGACTTAATAAATTAAGATAAGAAGAAGTTGTAGCGCATAGTTGGTTCGGAAATAAAAAAAGCATTAATACGAAAGGTAAAAGAGGACAAAAGCTTTAAGAGGTCCTAATACCGGCAAGGCAAATTATTCTCGTTTACTAAGCCAAAATACTACAACCCACAGCTATTATTTAAGGCCTTAAAAAACGATGTAAAGGAGCTAGTAATTGACTTACTTATAAAATGCGTTCAACTACTTTTAGATATTTCGAGGCATGCGATCGATGGTCGCCCGGTGCTGAAGCCTGGAAAGTAGCGGCCCCACAAGGCGTTTGTATACAAAACAGCTGTTTAGGGCCTCAAAAATCTGCAAATGAACTTGTACTTGACCCACTTGTGAAATGCGTCTAATCACTTTTAGACATTTCGAGGCATGCGATCGATGGTCGCCCGGTGCTAAAGCCTAGAAAGCAGTGGCCCCACAGGGCGTCTGCATGTAGAACAGCTGTTTAGGGCCTCAAAAATCTGCAAATGAACTTGTACTTGACTCACTTGTGAAATGCGTCTAATTACTTTTAGACATTTCGAGGCATGCGATCGATGGTCGCCCGGTGCTGAAGCCTGGAAAGCAGCGGCCCCACAGGGCGTCTGTATGTAGCTGTTCAGGGCTTCAAAAATACTGCGAATGAATTAGTAACCTTAAAGTTACTTAGCCCACTTGCAAAATGCGTCTAACCACTTTCAGACATTTTGGGTAGCCTACAATAATCACTAGCAATGCCTGGTATCTCTGAACTAACGACACATCGAATTTAGCCTTTTTAGTAATACGACCTTCTTATTGCATATTAACACGTTTCTCATATCCAACATAGTTATACAGGTATAAAGGAAAGTAAAGCTTTAACTAATTTGCTAAATAATCGCATAGCAACTATTATTACAAGTAAGAGTTTTATCTTTATTACAAAACGAGTTAATTAGTATCATCCTATACTCTTATTACCGCTACCTTACATCATGGGCAAAAATAACATCCGCGGCGGCGAGAGCCTCCTCTTGCGAGCGGGTAATAGTATAGAAATACTATCTATTATCCTTAAGTTTAATAATATACTTATTATTATTATTAGCTACAATTTTGCTTAAAACGACTTAGACTAACACATTAGCTTAATTCGCTACGAGCACAACGACGCATAGGCGCAGCTTCTCTCGTTTATCCCCAAAACCCTAAGAGAGTTACTAAAATAGCTAAAGATAATATACGGACTAGTAGACTAGCGATACATTATCCCTAAAATTTACATTAGTTAAGGGATAAATAACTTCCAACGCTCGAGACGTTATTTACTATAGGAGACGAAGCAAGATAATTTAAAATAGCTTGATTTGGTTTATATTTTAGTAGTTTAAGGTAGTAATAATATGTTTCGTTTAAAGCTTATACTAAGAACTAACTTATAAATCGCTAGGGCTAAGATGTTTCATGAGGTAGTAAATGGCTTCTCGGTTGTATTTACCAATGCTATACTTAAGACGAACTTAAAGAAGCGTAGAGATTTGAATTACAACTTCAAAAAGGCGGGTAATTTAAATAAGTTAATAGCTTTTAATATAAATAAGTCGCAGAAAATCATTAAAGTATTATGTTAATATTTATACTTAGCGTAGCGTAATAAATTCGTGTAGGGTATTTGTAAAGACCTTAGCAAGTCGACGTAAGTTAGGAAGTAACTGTATACAAATATGAAATTTTTTTATTTAAAATAATTAGCAACTAAATACATCTTTATTTTTTAACTCCCGAGTTTCCACTTATCACATTTTATTAGATAAAGCCCTTAGTTAGGTACTAAATAAAAGAATAACTTATTTTTAATTTTATTATTTAGTAGCCCTATTATTACAAATGCTCCTGGGTTATGGGACTCGGGGAGCCTAAGATAAGATAATACTTAGGATTATAAGCTTAAGAGAGGTGTAATCTTAGGCTAGTATAGCTAAGAGAGTAGTATACTAGGATACTCTCTTTAAGAGACCTTAATACTTAGGATTTTATTCCTAATTACATGTACGTAGATAATTATAATAAGTAAAAATTTAACGAGTTATTGCGTTATCTTAAAACGGTTATATAGGAAACCTTAATTCTTTTTTATATTACTTAATTTATAATCTTTTACGCTTTTAATAGTTAAAAACTAATTCGAATTTACTAAGAGCTAGGACACAAAGCTTGCTATAAAATTCGAAGGTTCATGCGCGGCGCAAGCTACAAAAGAAACACGCTTCGACAATGTTATTGTTTTTTATTATTTAAGATATTTCCCTTAAATTAATGGAGATCCGCTATAATAATTATTTATTTGTTTCTTTTATCTTTATTATTTTATTATAATCTTCTCTTCTTTATCTTACTATTCTTAAATTAGAGTCGTATATAAGTTTTAGTCATATACGCTATTACGCTTTTATATTAATCTTATAAGAAATAAATTAAAGGTTCGCAATTTGGCTTTTCTTAAGAAACTTCTAATATTTTCCTTTTAATATCTTTACAGTTATAAGTACTAACGACGTTTCCTTAGCTACTAGTAGCAAAATATATTTCTCCAAACTTAGTACGAAGTTATAAATAAGATTCATAATCTCTAAGAATAGTTAAAGCGGGTTTACTATTAAGTCTTTAGTAGTTTAATCCCAACTATCTTTTAAAAACTTATGCGCTCCTTTCTTTAGTAATAATTTCATTATGTTAGCTTTCCCTCTATTTGCGGCTTAGTATAGTGCCGTTTGATAACCAGGCATAGGCCTAAAAGGATCATCGAAACCTAGTATGCCCCGAAGATTGACGTCTATGCTAGTATTAAGTATTATATCGATTATTTATAAACTATTTAACGTAGTAAAGAACAAAATTAAGCTTATGAAAAAGTTAGGTTCGTATTTTGTAAGAAGCCACCGAACAAATTCCGGGTTTATTTTAGATACTACTAAGCGGAAGAAGTTTTTTGTAATAATAAATCCACACGCGATTAAGAAGTCAAGTAGTTTAGTAGTAAGAAGCCTAAGTAATAAAGCTTTATTTGCCTAAGAATTAAAGTCGAGTCTCGGATATATACTATTTATAAGTAGAAAATATATAGGATCGAATTTGCTACCTCTTTCTTATAAATAAAGCCCCTTTCCAAAAAGAATAAACTACATCGTAACATCGGGGTATGTCCTCGAAATCGCACTTTATAAAGGCCGGAGTTTAGAACTAGTTAATCGCACGAGGTAATTATCAAGACTCAAAAAGTAATTCAAGAGCTCGATCTTACCCGTTATATATACAATGCAAAGTAGGCCTTCGTACATATTCATTGATATTTCGTATAGCTCGAGCGAGCCTAGAATAAGCGAAGTTTAAATTATAATTACTTTAGTTTCTCTAAACTAAGAGTTAAGGACTAGCTTTTTAATACTACTTATATCTACTAATTAGTTAGCATTAAATCGTTACTTAAATTAGATCCTTGTTTTAATATATTCTTACCCTCGATGATTATAATATCTAATTGTTTAATACAAGCGTAGAACACCATACTTAGTAGATCAAATAAGGTTATAGTAAATTTGTTTTTAGGATATCGAACGCCACTAAGATGCGCAAATATGCGGTTTAAATAATAATCGCTATATAATATTTCACGATTATATACTAAGTAGTTGTAATAAAAACACGCCTAAGTAGTAAGTAAATAATAAGGTAACATTTTGCCTTTCTGAAATAATAATATTATTTATAAAGAATAAAGCTAAACATTATTGCCTAGACACAAAGCTATTATTTAAACTAACATAAATTATGGCAAGGATATTACACAGCTATTATTAACAATTTCAGTATCTAAAATCAACCATATTTAACTCTTCTCCTAATCCCAACTTTAAACGACACACCCAAAAACTTAAATATCTTAAATACATTATATCCGCACTAAAAAAGATTATTAGGGCCAATTATTTAATATTATTTAATAATACCAATTACTATTACAAATTAGTCTCGATACTTAAGTTACTTCTTAGTTTTCTATTAGATATACTTACAGTTCTTAGTTTATTAAATTATATTATTAATTATATTACTTTAGAAGGCTTAGTTTAACATAAAAGCGGATAAGAAAAGTTACATTATATTACCCTAGACTTAGAAGTATTTAGCCTTAAAAAAAATTAATTACGAATAGTTTTTACAAGCGTTAACCTTAGCCTAATTCGTAAAGAAATAGCCTATTAACCCGCGATAACCTCGATTCCAAAGCCACTATTATTATCTACCAAGTAGCTAAAGATAAGGCAGTCGAAGTGCCTTTCACTAGTAATAATAATAAGCCTTTAATTCAGATTCTCGTTTCCTTTAATACATTAGAGACTTTCGTGTTACCGAATGATATACAATTATAAGCAACGGCCGGGAAAAATTAGAGCTATTAGTATTTATAAAGCGCGGTTATGCTATAAATATTGAAGAGCGTGGTACTTATCTATCATCGAGACGACATTAGACAATAAACAAAAGGAATAGTGTAGCTAGCGATTAAGGAATGATGTGGCTAGTGATCAAGGAAAATTTAATTAGCAATTATGGCGACTTGAAAAACAAGTTTCGTAGGGAAAAGACATTGTTAAAGTAAATACTTATAATAAAGTGGACTAGCACTAGCCCTAACCCGAGGCATAACAAGTATTTTTCGGGTAATATCTAGCTCTATATTTTTAAGAGAGAATAAAGAAACGTTTAAACGATAATAACGGGCGCTTTAATTGATTCTTTTAAACCCCTCATATTTATTTGAAAACTAGTTATAAGTTTTTTAACTTTATTTGTAACACTGGCATATGTTAGTAAGGTTTATACTAAGTTGGCTTCGTAAGTCTCTTACGATTTTCTAAAGCTTTTTACGCTAAGGGACATAGTAATAGCTTACATATTAAACCTTTTATTACGTGTTAGCTTTTATTAATTAAAGCTATAGTTTAAGGTGGGGTATAAATATTAAGTACAAAGCATTTTAATTATCGTAGTCTTCTTTAAGAAAAAATTTGGGGATATAAGAATAGTATATATTAAAATAAATGCGAAAGAACTTGTTACGCTTTAGCCGCTAATTACTAAGCTTATTTAAATTATATAAATGAAAGAACGAGGGAACAGCAAGACCTCGGGAAAGTATTGGGAGCGCAAATTCTCGTATTAAAAGTAGCAAAATTTATAAGAAACACTAGGCTTCTTAGCAATTCGAAGTTATTTCACAAACATCGTAATTATAAGTTATATACTAGGAATAATTTAAGGTATAGTAAACTAGAAATCGGATTAGAATAGGGAAGCGAAGTAAAGGAGATGAGATGCTGGAACTATAATAGCTAGGTAAGAAGAAATGAGGGGTATGTAAATATTGATATAATAGAACCTTAATATAAGCATAGCATCGGGAACAATATTTGTATGCTTACAAGAAAGGTATACTTATGTAAAGGGTGCTAAGACTTAAAAACCTAAGGGGGTTATAGCCTATTAGCCACTATAATTTTAGGCGCTCGAATATTATAGTTCCTAAAATTAAGTAATTAGTTAAATGTTAATTAGATTTAGTTTTAGGCTGTTAATTACTATAATTATAAGGTCTAAGTCCCTGTAAATATAAGCTTTTAACTACTAATCTCGTGTCATCTGATTTATTTATAAGTATATTGTGACGACTGACGCTCATGGCAGTACGACCGGTAGGTGAATAGCTTTACCACCGGGCCAGCGGGCCCAAAAGGGTACATGAATTGGTTGGAGGCTAATTCAGCTATTCAACTATATCAGGGGTACGATCCTAGGTCGTAACACATATTAAAGTAAAAATTAGGTATGTATTATAAATCGGGACCTTATTTATTTAAGCATATGCTTTTAGCGGGGTATGCTTATTTGGCTTACCTAAAAAAACGGGACCCAAAACTTGATGCTTATTGATCAGGTATGCTTATCTACAGGATGCTTATATTAAGGTTCTACTATAGTTACTAATGGTTAGGTGATCACTAACGAATATGCCGCATAAGTGACCATTAGTCGCTGAGATTGATCTATGAATTAATCAATTAATTAATGGATAAATAAATCATCTTCGTTATTGTTGCTATTTACAATATTAACCGCTATCTACTGCTCCACCTTATCATTAAAATAAATACGTTTCTTCTCCTTTATTACTAGTAATTGCTCTCTTGATAAGCTGACGAAGGGGAACTTATTACTATCGTCTAGTCTTAATAGTTTCAAAGAGAACGAAGATGTTACATAGCTTAAAGCTGCTTTACTTATGTTAAACGTATCAAACTTATGCGGGGGGGTTATAGTATTACTTCGTTAAGCTTGCATTATTGCGGCTACGGGATTTGGGAGCAATAAGACGGGTAGCGACAATTAAAGCATAATCTCTAACACGCTTCGTTTCTTTAAGATAAGGCTTTTATTAAGAGAAGAGTTTAATTTAGATATTCCGATTCCGACTAGGAATGTAGGCGTCATAAACAAATTGTCGGAACTTGCCTAGAAAAGACTATATAGCCATATTAAATCGCAATCTTTTAGCCTAATGTATTTTAGCAAGGTTATAAATAGGAATCATTAAAATAAAGGCCTACTAGTTCAAAGTCTCTGGAGGGATTGTCTTCAACTAATACCGCGATTTCGTCCACGTTCGCTATAATACATTCTTAAGCCTCGCATTATTGCTATTCGCCTTTCGTTTCGAAATAACATGTTTCTATAACGACTAGATATCCTCCTTTTTCTAATCGTGACAAAGGTAGTCGACATATCGTAAAGGTTGATCTCGCACTACGATATCGTCTTCAGTATACTAAACGGGATTAGAGGGAATTAGAAAGTTAGGCCTCTAATCCTTTTTTAAAGTGCTATTAAACGCCGGCGTAACGGGGTCAAAGTCATTAGTGCGTAAATTGGCTAAAGGTACCATATTAGCGGTTTGCTTATAATGTCTAATCTCTTTTATGAGATAAAAGCACGCCTAAATATTCAAAAGTTACCTCAAGGTATTTAATGATATAATGAAGCGGATGACTAAGGAGATTGGTACTCGATTATTGTATTTAGTCTTAACATAAGCCTCTGGAGTAGGCTGTATGGAAGGGGAATCCACGAGCAATAACGACAGGGAATACGAAAATGAAACGCACTCGACGAGAAGGCTAGATAGAAATAAAAAAAACAGACTTTTATCGTTTTATACTTTTCGCGAGTTGCGATCTGATGTTAAGAATGAGATTCATCTTTAATAATATATTAACTTTAATAATAGCTTAAAAGGCTGCTGCTCCCGTTTATCCCATGATTACCGGAATCCATGCTTTCTCCGCCAACGTTTCAAAAGTCGGTTGACTTCGGTATAATTATGAGTGCTAACGAACACCTCGATCAATCTTTAGATCGATCTTTGCTAAAAGAGGGCTTGCCGCCTTATGCACTCTTATACGCCATACACAATGTTTAAAATAGCAACTTGAATTATATAACTAATAATATCTACCTTCTTCCCTACTCCCACGTGCAATTCCTCAAAGTTCCAATAGCACTAACCGCGATTGCTTCATCCTCTGCATCTAGGCGTCACTTAATAAAACCAACTCACTACAGAAATGGCTTAGTCATTAACGTACAAGAGTTATAATATAGTGAGTCCTGAATTTATTCCCTCATTTTACAGGTCCGTTCCCTAACCTATGAGAAGGCATTGCCGTACAAGTCCCTCCACAACCTCAATTTTACTCTACTAATCTTTGTGGCTTGCGGTAACCTCTCCACGTTTCATGTCGACTTCAATGTCTCTTTACCTAATTTAGTAACCCTTGCGAACTGCAGCTCTACGATTAAGCTCTTCGTAAAGAGCTTCAAGGGAACAGGCCCGCATGCAACCAGTCAAATTTGCATAGCATTATCCATTGTCGATTAGGAGCAAAAACGCTTCCGATTATGATGCAAATCATGGACCGATTCTAAAGACCATTAAAGACATTACTAATCATGATACCAATCATGCAACTGGAACTTCTACCCCAGCCCCTTAGTAACACCACCCCACTTAAGAAAAATTTGAATATAACTAGGAAATCTTTAATAATAATAGTACAATATTTTAACATCTTTTGGGTCTTATTAATAGGATTATATTAGCTAAAATTAAAACATGTAATACCTTAAAATTAGCTACATTAGCCTCCCTAGCCGGTTCAATCTTGTTCTCGGATACCGGAGATCCCTCCGATTTCACAGATAAATGTGGTCGCTACGGCGTTGGTCCCAAAATCCGTTATGTTAGTTAGATAGCCTGGTGGGCACGGTCCTCCCAATTTCAATACCGCAGATTGCAAAAGGATTCATATGAACCGCTCGGCAGATACACGGCACCCAAATTTCGGCTTCCGGGTTAATCTGAGCGGTGGAACTTACCGCGTCCTTTGTCTACTTGCCAACACGCCGCCACCATAAACATGCCAAAGAGTGTTCTAACCTCAACAAACTTATTTTAGACAATTTGAAAGGTCCAGACTAAGGGCGGTAACTAATATCAAGCCCCACAATCAGGGATTCATATCAAACCGAATTGCTTTTCTTAACTACATCTCCCGAGGCAGCTAAGCGGGCAGGAGCCATGTTCGGGCGACAAGAGTAATAAGGAACGCTAACCTTCACCCGATTCATCCTTAACGAAGATGTCAGAGAAGGGTTCATAACAGGATCTATGGTGTGAGAGCTAGGAGGCTGGTTTATGAGCTGATATATCGTTAACTGTTTTGCCCTCAGGATACGAGCATACGACAGCTCGATCTTACTCCACAGCCAAGCTTCCAAAACTAATGATATGTTGCACATGTCGATATTGTGGACCAAGTTCTACACAGCCAGCTTATGCCCCCCTCCCGGACTAAATCAGTCTCTCAGGAGTACCCTACGAGCTATGGTCCTGCTTATGACGATAATCCGTCTAGGAAACGTCGACTCAACAGCACATCTCCTTCGCCCAGTCAATTAGTTATTCGCCATATTAACTTATAATATTAAGACGACCCAAACTAACACATGCGAACTTGAAAATTCGCTAACTTATATAACCGATGAAAAAGACAGTCGTGTACAAACGGATACAAAGATAAAGAGTCTTGTCCTCGCCATAGCTGTTAACTTATCAAGTATACTGCGATTAACCTAGAATAACTACTCCATCAAGTGCAAGTAATATATCCCCCCTCACACGATATTCCCATTCTTCTCCTCTTTGAAGAGCTAAGATAAGATCAAGCACCTAGTATTTTCCATTTGCCGTTATACTGCACTCTTTTTATCACAATCTCAGATCCTCATCTCATCCTCAACCATAACATCAGAAGGATGTCAGAGGGGGTTTTTAGTGGCCGATCACTCGGTTACAGGGCGATATCAGTAACTGACCCGCGACATCACGGCTGGACCGCAGGGCGCCCGCCAGCGACGACGACGGGCCGCTGCTGGCCGTAACGAGCTGGTCGCCATAATATAGCAGGTGTAAGGGATCTAAGGCCCAATTTAGGGCCCTTAAAGTTAAAGGGAGGGCCAGCTATTAAAGGTAGTAATTTACGGGGGGACTTTCTCGCCAAGGCGCTAGAGGGTAAGGGTAATAAGCCAATTAAAGGCCGTACTTCCCTCGCTTAAACTAAAGTCGTCCTTTATTTATATATCTTAAGAAGAAGAAAAGGAGGGGTAAGAGAGAGAGGAGCTAAGGGAAGGCATCATAATAATAAAAACTATTTATTTTAGTCTATCTATAACCTTACTAATAGACAGGCACGCTCGCTTCCGCTCCTCTTCTAACCGTGCGACGACGGCCTAAAAGGGGTCCTCGCCTTGCCTTGCCCCCGCTCCGGCTTGTAAGGCCGCGAGCCGCTTAATCTCGACGATTAGGGTCTTCCGGCGAGAGTAGAACTGGCGTTCTGAGGCCTTACTAGGCCCTGAGCGCCAGCGAGAGCCGTACAGCTCGTCTAGCCTCTTGATCGAGGGCTGGCCGTCGAGCCCGACAGTCCACTCTTGCCAGAGCTCAGGAATCGTGTGTACGGCGCGCGACATGCTGTACTGGCCTGGCTCGGCAGGCGTGGCCTTAGCTAGGGCAGTCACCGGCAGTGGCACTGGAAGCAGAGCTAGGTCCGGAAGTGCTGCTCGACACAGGCAGGGCCTAGGCACAGGCTCCAGACCTTCCGGGACAGGTCAGGGATCTGGGACGCCGTATAGCCGTCGCGGATAGTGGCCAGGCCGCGGTCCGCGTACTCGTCCCGCCGGCGCTGGTGCTGGCCCCGCGCAATAAACGTCTTGAGGGCCGTAAGGGCTACCTTCTGGGGCCTAGGGGCTGTGTGGAGGCCGCGCGAGGTCTGGTGCGCCCAGAGCTCGTTAATCGCGGAGCAGTAGCCCCGGACAGAGTTGTAGAGCAAAAGCAGGTCCGAGGCGGGCTCGTCGTCCTCCACGCCCTCATCGTCCTC